>JALLOT010001040.1:0-16487 GCA_036939595.1 Thalassiosira livingstoniorum | reverse complement strand
GATCCAAATTTTCGCCGATAATCGCCAAATCGCTAAATTTTAATAATTCCAAGGATATTCCAGAAAATCCTGGATTGCTCCAACAGGCTCCAATCTGTGAGATTGGGATTTTACGTCTGTCTGTCGCTAGGCACCAGTGGCTCTGCATGATGACAGAGTGGAAGGACCACATTGCGCAACAAGCAACAACCAACCCGCAATCTGCAATCCATCAAAACAGATCAAAAACACCATTATTTATTATTTTTTATTTTCTTTCATTTCCTTCTATTTCCTCCTAAATTATCAGCTATGAGCAATTTGGAGCAACAGCGCCTTGGCCTATTGCAATGTCCTAATGCTGTATCGCTAGGATGGGGAGGAGCATCAGGCAATATCGGCGGTGATGATGCCGGTGTGACGACGGGCGCGATTGGCGATGGAAGCAGTGAAGAAGCAATGTGTGCGCAACAATCTGCAATAAGTATATCTCCTTCACCACGACGAGGGCCGTTGGCAGAGGAAACCAGCTCTTCCCTGAAGGCACCTATTTGTGAGGTTGATGTGGCTGCAAAGTGCAGTGCACCTACTCTTGACACCCAATTTGTAGTGGAGAAAGGTGCTCACAAAAATGTAAATGAAAATTCTCTATTGCACGCTAATGAATCCAAAGAGGAAACCAGAAACACAGCAACAATATTACAAGAGAAATTGCCTATGGTTTCAATGGAGACGAGTCCGGTTCCACTCAAATCAACTCTGCAAATGTCAGACTCAACTGAGGATGGCCCTGATAGAAAAAAAATGCGACAAGATGAGTCATCGCCTATACCTGCCACAGCTTCAAAAGTGGATGAACAAATAAAAGACTCTTCCATTGATGTTGGTGTTGATCCATGTGCCTCTAGAAAGGACTTGTCTGATAAAGGTGACACAAGCTTTCAAAAGGAGAAAACAACCAAATGCGACGAAGAAGAAATTCTCAGTGCTGACAATGATGCTGGCGAAGCTATGTCTCCCGAAACGGCACAAATCAAGACTGACGTGGAGACAAAACCTCTTCATCTTGCGTCTTCTCTTGATTACGAAACTAATTGCCCGTGGAGGAACAATAGCGATGAAAGCAAAGACTGTGCACCCAATAAAAACAGAAGTCAGATTCTAACTATTTCGTACCATGGAGGGGGCGATTTGAAAGCATCTAACTCATTAATAGTTGTGGGGACCATTGCCGGGAGAGCTAGAATCGAGTTATTGGATCCATTGAATTCCGACGTTGCTGAATCTGCAGGTGGTAGTAGTGAAAATTGTAGCAATCCAAAGTTGGAACCAAGAACTCATTTTTTGGCATCTAGTTCAAACCTATCTTTGGATATATATGGATTCCGCCTACACACACGTGGCACTGCAAGCAGTGACTCCGTGATCATTAACCGTCCAAGCTGGATGAATCCTCTTCTTGTATCTGTCATTATTGACCGCTGTCATTGTGATGAAGAAAGGAAACCAAATGTACTAAGGGTGCGGTTGACATCCATAGATGATAGCGAACCACAATCAGGAACGATCAATAATGATGGTGACTACTACAGCGCCTACCCAGAGGAAACGTTTAGCATTCAAATTTTGCCTCAACGCGCGTTGTATCCGGGAAATTACACTAGGGCTGGAAATGGGTTGTGCACAATTCCAGAACCATGGAAACAAGTCATGGATAAAATAACTAAGACAGGCGACCATAGCAAAGTAAGTGAGAAGGGGAGCAGCCTGGATACCGTGGGGGATCGAGCTGATGACAGTCATAAAGATGGGAGGATTCAATTGAGAAAGCAAGTTCATGATCGAAATCGGATCTTGCTGTGTGGTGCCAAAGGTAAGAGAAATTGTTAATTTATTGCTTCAGTCCAAATGACTGTAGCAGTAAATGCACAGAAAATGATGTTTTCTTTCAGACCAAACAATGTAACTGTTCACCGTATCTGTTTTCTATGAAAGGTGTTGGAAAATCAACATTTCTTCGTTATGCTGTCAATCGGCTTTTGTCTAATACCGTCGACTCAAAGGATGTACCCAAGAGGATAGCTATTTTAGATCTCGATTCTGGCCAACCGGAACTGAGCCCTCCGGGCATGCTTTCGTTAACAATCATTTCGCTTCCTATTTTTTCGGATCCACCGTTACACATGGTGTGTGGCGGAAGCTGTGATCATAATGGTCATCAATTGGGTGACTTTGTTGAGCATGAAGCATCTTACTTTTATGGAGACATCACGTCTAAGGCAGACCCAGATACATTCATTCAAATGGCATCTCAGCTGATGCGTCATTATGATACATTGAATGAGGCCGAGGAAAAGGGCGAGCTGGAAAGTTGCAATCTCCCATTAGTAGTGAACACAGATGGCTGGGTGAAAGGTCTTGGCTATGAAATATTGTCAGCAATCATTGGTGCCGTGAATCCTGACCATGTTGTGCAAATTGTGGGGAGCACCAAAGCCAAATCCTTTGACATGTCTTCTCACGAAACTGATTTTGATGATTGCGTTGCAGATGGCCAATTCTCTGTTAACCAAAAGACAATCCACACTATTCAGTCTTTTGACCCGAATTCTGTTAGTGCCTTTGACGACGATATCAGATCTCGTCGTTCAATAGATAGTGGGACTATGACTGAAAGTTCGTCCAATGCTCTTTTAGCTTCGGCATCCGATCATCGCACCCATAGACTTTGCGCGTATTTTCACGGTGGTTACAACAAAATGTCGAAACTAAGGCCAAAAAATGACGGAGAAAAAGATTCAATTTCATTTCACAAAGAAAGGGGGCTCAGTGACCCTAACAATATAATTGCATCGACTCTTGCTTCAATGCATCCATATATTGTGCCGTTTCATCTTGTGCATCTGTATCCACCTTCTGGTTTGCTTGATAGTTTGTCTGAGGTGAAGCCGATGTGGGGTGTTCGAGGTGATTTGGCAAGCAACGATGTGTTACAAGCAGTCAATGGTGCAATTGTAGGACTGTGCTGCAAATCAAATAAATTTGACGTCCCATTGAAAGATTGGAATTCTGGTATGAATGTGCCTATCTTGCAGTGCCTTGGGCTTGGTGTTGTTCGCAGCATTGATTGCAATAGAAAAATCTTCTTTGTTCTTACACCTGTTCACCCAAGGCTACTTGCGAATGTATCATCATTTGTGGGGGGGAATATTGGGTTGCCTTTAGAATGTTTGTTTCGCGGTGTCCAGTCAGAGTCGTTTCCTTTCATGACTTGTGGACATGTTTTGGCAAGTCCTGGTCTTGGTGCTGATGTAATGAAGAGTCGAAATCACTCTGGGCGGCATGGTTCAAAGAAATAATTTGGCTTTAATATTGTGCTTCAATTCAATATTGTGTCGACGCCAATGCACTAGCCAATTCATTTCATTATTATCCTTGGAGGTGCGTGGTGCGTGTCATGCCTGCTTCTTCACAACATAACTTAAATAACAATCCACTTCTAACAACAGTAGAGAATAATCCAAAAGGGCCTTGTAGAGTTTTAATCTAGGTTGATGTAAAAATAATATCATGATGAGCATGAAATTTGACCTATGGCACACATATCTTTTCAGCTGCTAATGGTGTCTTTTCTACTTTTTCATGAAGAACCCTTTAGGACCAAAAATGTTCAACAAACAATTTTCAATAAGTCAACAATCAAAAGAAAACACTTTGAGAGTCAAATGTGATGGATATATTGCTTATTCCATCAGAGCGATAATCTGAACTAGAATTTTCAATGGCAAATAGTATTTTTGAATGAGTGATGAAGTATTTCCCCATTATAGGACAAATCTTAAATTCTATCTTAACTTGTGACACTTTTGCTATTACTGTAGGGGTGCCTCGGATTTTGCATTTTCTTACAGTCTGACATGTCATTACTCGTACCCAGCAATCATGCACAATTTAGGGCTTAAAATTTTCTTGGAATGCTGACAAGTTCTGAAACTTCTTTGAAGTTTTTTGGAACACATCCTTCTCTGAATCAGAAGCTTCACATTGTAAGCATAGCTGATGAGCAAAATCTATTTGTTTTGAAAATCAAAAAAGTAGTCCTAAGTAGTAAACCAGGCTTATTTTGAGCTTACAATTCAATTTTTCCATACTAAGTACATTTATTTTTTTTAACCAGAATGATGCCAATAGACAGGAAAACAAATCTGGCACATTCTTGCCAAAAAAAATAAAGTAATTTTTGTTAAAGAACTAAAATATCTGTGTAGAAGCTGCGATCCTTCACTATCTCAACAAATAATAATTATTATTATATACTAGTCAATAACCCAGCACAATACCAAAGTCAATGTCATTAGGAAATTATATGGATAAATAATTGCATCATGGAGTCACATCATGAAACCAGCAACATCAATATTGTCATCAACAAAAAAATGTGTACAACAATATTATTGCACTTCCATCACAGCCTCAGTAACTTCTTTATTTATGTCCTATTCATTTCCCTTCTCTGAATCATTTTCCTCCTCCTCATTCATCATTTCATCATCTTCCCTCTCCATCTCATTGTCCTGTGTATGTTTGCTCATTGTTGATCCTTTCAGAAGATTCTTTTTGAGTCACTCCTTGACTTTATTAAGGTAAACTAAATTCTGTACATTGCAAAAAATATTTAGCTGTTCCACTGCAAAGCCACTTTTGAGTCTTGGTTAAATGGTATTTTCAGTGGCTTTTCAAAATGCTCAACATTCTTTGAACCTGTTGTTTGAATCAAAACAAGGGAGATAGCTACTTCTTGGTACAGAAATTGATATTTGACATAGGATTCATAAAAAAATAAGCCTGCCATGGATGCCATTCTGAAGTTTTGCAATTAGGGCTGTGTAATAATTTAAATGCATTGATAAGCAGATGGTTTTCAATGCAAACATCAAGTCCACTGCCTATTTTTGTATCATTGGATTGTATTAGATTTCACTCTGGAATTTATGGAATTTCTCATTGCAAAGAGCTTGAATCCCAACCTTTGTCTTTGGAATTTCTAAATGCTATTAGGGTTTAAAATCTGTAACTAAAAAAATCTAATGCCAATTTTAGTCTATATTGTTATATACAAAAATTTACCCCATTTGGATGAGCAAAGAATTGCTAAGCGTCCAAGTCAAATTGTATCTTCTCATTAAGTGTTGTCCCTTCCTGGTTTACCTTTAGTAATGCATGCAAAAATAGTTTAAAGATGTCACTTACTGACTTCAAGAATAAAAAAGTAAGCTAACTTTTAAGAGAGATATGATATGTATGCAAAATCAAAATTAATTATGCTTACAAATGTTCAAGGTACAAATCTGGAATTTTTGCAGAAAATTTTATTGCTAACTTGGGCATGTTGTATGCTATGGATCTATTGGGCCTAAAATACATTTTTCCAATGAAATTACAATGTCTGAATATATAAAGGAACAAACACAGCTGAATATACAAAAAAATGTTCAAAGTAATAGATCTGTAAAATGATTTGTTTGTTTATTTGCAAGGCTAACCATATGGTCAACCTCCCATCAATATCTCATTTCACTCAATATTTGAGATATGATCAAGATGAGAGCAGTTTTGAAAATGCTTTGATTAGGAGAATGAGTATTTGCTTTGGGGCAGTGCTGAAAATAGTTTTGATGAATTCAAATTGGAAATTTTGTGATTTATTACATGCTAATTTTGTTCCTGTTTTTTTGAAAAAAATCCATGGTAACAAATTTTACTAATAAACTCAATTTTGCTCCATCCTATTTTTGTAATCAGCTCAAAGAGAGCATCAAAATACGTATATGCAACCATATCCTTACTCATCTAATTTGTGAGATGAGATATTTGGCCCTTTTCCTGGGAGGGTGACCATATGGTTTTCCACAGACCACCAGTCAAGAATGATTATTCACTCACTAAAAGACATAGTACTAAACTTATGCTCGTCATACCAATGCTTTCATCATAATTGTACAGGGGATATCCTTTACATTACTTTTTTGAATAACAACAATAACTCATACACAGAATCATTTCTCTGATCCGCTCCATCTATAAGCATTAGTTAATATTAATGTTTTTTTTTAATAAATTTATTGAGACACATTTGTAAGATATACAGCATGTGACTGCATGAGTAGGAGTGTTGATGCTCCTTTGTTATAGTCAACAATGGAGTAACATGAACCAATTTTTGGGTTTTGATTGGGGCTTGGAAGCAAGGAGCAGGATGTCCCATATAGCCAATTTCTTGGATTCTCATATTTTTCACCAACCTAGCATAGCCTACTGTACTACTGCAGGTTGTGCCAAAGTAGTATCAACCCAAAATATTAAACACCCTTTTTTGAATGGCATATACTAGTGATGGTAATAATATGGGTTGTTAGCTATGAGAGGTTGGGAGTGCTTTCCATTTTTTACCTTCCATCATGATTATTACTATTTGGTTGATGATCATTGTTTCTATTGTGTAGCAGATAGTATTGTATGCTCTAGAGAGATACTATAGTCTTGAATTGCTAAGATAGACCACTGACTTTGGAGGCATTCAACTTTTCAAAAATTGATATTTTTTATCTGATTTTTTCACACACAAGCTTATTCAATTGTTCAGTGTGCAGTTAAGGAGTTTTCAAAATAGGTTCAGCATTTTTGAAGGAGCTGAATGCCTCACAAAATTGTTGTACCCCTCTCAGAACCATATATTTTGAGAAAAATTGTCACAAAAAATGTGCAAAAAAGAACTTTTCAAATGAAACACAACCATTATTTTTATTACTATCCATAGGAGGTACCTTGAGTTACCATACTAAATGAAGGAACTTCTACAAAATGGTCAGTAGATAAGGTGTCTTACTTCCTGCATATTGTTTGATTTTAACTTTAATAGAAAACATTATGCTATGAAAATCTGTAAAACTATGAGAATATTAGCATAATAACTCATCAATATCTAGCATAAATGACTGTGAACTCATGTGTATGGTGTTTTTTTGACCCAACAAGTTTACCTATGGTCACTTACATGCTTTTTATCCTTTGGTCTAATTAGCCCCATTTTCAAATTTAAATCTGCCAATAAAAAAATTCACCATGGCAAAAACTAGCAATCCAAACCTCAGAATTGTCCATTTGATTTGGAACCTTCCATTGGGCATTGGGTTGGAGCAATCAGTAGTATTGGAGAAATGAGTAGTATCTGTTAGCATAGCTTGTATAGAGTCATCAATTAATCTGTGCTCCAAGTGGATTGTCATGCTTATTATTTAATATGCTATTTTATTACTGTATCTGATGTTGATTAAATTAAAATAGCCATTCAATCAAATCCATTTGTTTCTATGATTGAATTGATTGTGTACAGTAATGACATAGAAGAAATACAATCAAATGAATCAAATACAAAAAGTTACAAATTCTTTAGAGCATCTTGCTCATTTTCTAAGAACTATTTCACTTCTTTTGAAATTGGAGTGAATGCATTTATTCTCTTTGTGTCAATGCCCCCTTGTCTTTTCCTTTGCTTGCTAGTCTATCAGCCTCTTATTTGTTGGGCCTCTCTTTCAGCTCAATTATGCCCACCTGTTCAAGTTTGCTCTTTTTAAACTTAGGTTGTCTGTGGAGTGACTTTCACCTCTGAACACACATCCACCAATGAAATCTTTGTTTTCCTCTGCAAACCACAATCAAACAGTTTGTTATCGTGTTCCCTCTCTTTTGCACTTATCTTAGTTTTGTAACTACTCAACTTTTCTTTGAGTTTTTTGAAAGCATCTACTCCAATAGACTTGATGACCTGTTTTGTTTCTTCAAAAAATGAATTGACATACTTCCAAAAGCTCTGGTGCTTAGACTTCCTTTCAGACTGCACAGTTTGTGCCATTTTTGTGTGTCTGGTTCATTTTCTCTTTGTTTCACAATCTCCTTCACATTAAACGGATGCAGCAAACCATAAAGGGAAATCAGTCTATATGAGCATCTTGTCTCTCCAACATTTGTGCTTGAGATATTTGCCAAAGCTTGAATTGCATTCTCACACCATTGTTGATGGATAGACTGCATCATTATCCTGCTCCACACATTGTCCACAAGAGGTCCAAAATCTAAACCATTCCAGCTTGACTTGTTGAAAAGATTTATTTCGTTCTCCGCTTCGGCCATACGAGACAATTTATCAATAATGTCTTGAATGAATTTCCCATCCATGACCTTTTCTCTATCAGATCCTGCAGTCAAATAGCTCAAACATTGGTCAACGTTCACTATTACAGGTCCTTTCGACGTGGCATGATGGTCGAGAGTAACGTCTTCATCGGTACCAAAAGTTGATTGGAAAACTTGGTTTTACTCAAAAATGATTTAAAAAAATCAGATTTGTCATAGCTAGTAGCAATCCAAGAGAATCCAAGCCAAGACTAAGGTACCATACAATTCAGTCAACTACAGTATGGTACCATAGTATATATTGTACATACCTTACAATACTATCTCGCTCTACGCTACCTAATAAATAAGTGAGTACGGTGAGTACAATATGTAGCAATACGTAAGTACAATACTACTACTCCTACATCATACTTACTATTTAGATACTAGTACTTACTACTGGTACCTTATGTTGTAATAGTAGGGATCGCTAAAAAGTGAATAGATGTATTATTATTATAATATTATTAATAAAAAAAAATAAAAACTGCAAGGCCAAAGCCGCCAACCGCCAACGCCGCCAACGAACACCTCACCTGATCTCTTATCTCAACACCACAACAGACAACAGAGTGCCGATTGTCATTGTTCTCCATACTGTCCATTGTTCAGATCAGATTCCGAATTCAGTGCTGCCCCACAATGCTCCGCAAACCGGAATTACTCCGCGCCAACAGCAATGCCTCCTCCAATGCTAAATGGCAACGAATGATGCACATCGGCTTCGCAATACTTTACCTGTTAGTGTTGCCTCTCGTGAACTACTTTTTTATGACCAAATCCTTCACCAAAGAGAAAGAATTTTCAGATGCGCCTCAAAAACAAAATGCCAATAATGATTCAACAAACAGCGATTCTACGGTGATACTGCAACCTAATGCTAAGCCAATAGCATCATTCTGGTGGCCATCAGAAGAGTCGGGTGGCCTCATACGGAAAATCCATGAACTTCAAAACCCTTCTGACTGCGCCGCACCATCAACAAAATTCTTCGTCTGGAGATCGAAGGTGAAAAACGAAGAAGATACTCGTGGTCTCACAGCGTGGGCCCATTCTGGAGCATCTCACTTACTCCATGCATTCACAGATGGCGATCAACTACAACATGGGTCACGCGTTTTAATAAATGATGAAGAATTGTGGCCCATGGCCAAGGGGTGCTTAGACGGACCACAAACCAGAGAATGTTATTTCGAACCGCTAACAAAATGCAAATTGACTGATGTGGATGATATGAAAATCGGCGGGAATAAAG
Source organism: Thalassiosira livingstoniorum (assembly GCA_036939595.1). Taxonomy (NCBI): domain Eukaryota; phylum Bacillariophyta; class Thalassiosirophyceae; order Thalassiosirales; family Thalassiosiraceae; genus Thalassiosira; species Thalassiosira livingstoniorum. The sequence goes on along the minus strand of JALLOT010001040.1, from coordinate 7,018 downwards.
TTGCAGTATTAAAAGATCCAAAAGACGAATACGATCGAACGGCACGAACACTTTATTCATCGCAGGGTTTGTGGTTCAGGCTCACAAAAGACAAATATTCTTGGACTGGTCTTCCCGGCCAAGGGTCTTTGGACCACTCTAACACGGCAATGTTTGCTGCTGCATTGGCTTATTATTTTCGCCCTAAACCATGGCTTAAAAAAGAAATCGATAGTCGCTTGCGGCGTTCAATACCAACTGACTTGAATCCAGATAGAACAATGGGCGTACCAATTCGAAGATCTGACAAATGTTTCGGGCATACTATAGAAGGATCTGCAGCTGGAGAGCTTGATTGTCCATCGATGGAGAAATACTTAGAAGCAGTAAGGCAGTTTTTGAAGTTTGATCCTTTGATTGAGAACGTCATTGTTACATCGGAAGATAAAGCTGCCTGCCAGGAGTTCTTAGAAATATTGAAAAAAGAAATACCTTCACTTCGCGTTGTTCTTAATGTGGGTGATGTCCAACAAGGGACGGGATCGGGGTCAAAAGTTGAGTCATACGTAGAGGGAGCTACAAATGCGAATGTAGTGGCAAGTGCATTAACTTCCATGCACTTGCACTTGCGGGCAAAGTATTTTGTTATAACTTCAAAGTCAACTTGGACCTCTACTATTGCTGTGATGGCTCGTAACTATGGATTTGCTACAGAAATATTTGTGATAGACATTGGACGAAACACAAACAACTTTTCAATGATGGCAAGAAGGGGCTGCGAGTAATACTTGAAATGGGTGTAGTACCACACACTTGATCGTGTTGAAACTACAAGCTCTACCGTTTCCATTGGAAAGAAAATTTCAGCCAAATTGCCCATCTATAGTAAAAAAGTAGTAAGTGAACTACTAATCAATGAAATTTATCCATGCATAATCCACTAATAGTTCTCCACATGAAAGTTACTTCTGAACCTACGATAGAATACGGAGTATTGTAGTTTCTACAAGCTTTCCCCTTCCCATCAATTATCCCACATACAGTGGTCACATGGACAGGGGGGCTAGGACTCCTTATGCTAATTTTTTCTTTTTGGAATAAAGTCAGCTATCCCTGAGTTTTATTTTAGCATCAGCTAGTCTATTTTCGACCTTGTAAGCAATTTTTCTCCAATTGAGCTTTTCCTGCCAGTGAACTGTTCTTTTTCAGTTGAAAAATATGTTTTTACTACTATCTGATGATAAACATCTAATGCAAAATAATGGTATCATAGCTTATGGGGAAGGGGTATTGCCAAACCTTTCCACATACTAATCATCTCAACGAACAAAGGTATGCAGAAAGTCCTCCAAATACTTCAGTCTCCCAGCATTATTAGGTACCACTGTCATTGTCTACCTTTTGAAAATGATACTTCTTCACTCATCAGAGACAAAGTTTATAACCTAGTTTTGTGCAAAAAGAAGATATTGCTTCCATTTTTTGTGAAAATGGTGAAGTTTCAATTTGCTGCAAAATTGCAAGGAACAATCATCGAAATGACAATCAAACCAAAGAATTTTAGTCTTCAAATAATGAATATGCTGAAAATTAGTGTATGAACAGTAGTACATAAGTAGTACATAAACTACTGCAAACAATTATGTTCAGTTTTATATTAAAACAAAAAAGGGAGTTTGTAGTAAAAGTCCATGCCAATGATCTTTCTTGTTGTATCACTGTACTAACTTGCTTTTGCTGTTTTGTCTATCCCCTGTATTTATTTGCCAAGTTTTTTCCTGGTGTTGACCTTTTTTTTGAGCAGGTGTATGCAATCCTTCATTTCCTCATACCCCAAAGTATTAGTTATAATAATACTCATGAAAATAAAGTGTACCTCCTATTACTCATTGCTTTAAAATTATACAGCCACTTTTTATTTGTCTATGGATGAATGTGTTAGAATTCTTGCTCTGTAACATCAACACTTTCAAGAACTACTAGAAACAGTATCAATGACTTCTAAAGAGCATGTATGTTGACTGTCTTATGGTTATGATATGCTAACTCCTCCTCATATTGTTATGAGCCCTATATTGAGTATCAACACACCCTTGAAGATGTGAAGATGATGTATGCATGAGTGTGAGTGTATTTTTTTCTGTACATGGTTACAAATAATGCTACATCAATGGTGTAAGGTTTGAGGTTGGTTTTTATTTGAGTAATATATGCCCAATTGCTCCTGTTGCTGGTACAATAAAATTTGGGATTGGAACCAATGAATTTAATCTCATATCCGTTGGTTTGAGTCATGTACAGATGATTGCCTTGTTCATCACACCTTTTGATCTAGAAACACCCATCAATCCCATTTTTCTCAGACACTGGTAAATCACAACAGTTTTGGTAGTCATGAATAAAGTGGCTGATTCTGCTTTAGCATTAGCATCTGATGAAATGACACACTTTATTGTTTGTGGCATGGTTAGGATAGCTGCATCAAACTCAGAGATAGGTACGTATTCAGAAAGTAATGTGCTCATTCCAACTTAGCTTCTAGCTTCTTCTGTTAGCATTTCATTCCAACTGGTTTCTAGCCTGGGTACTCATATGAGTACCTGAATTGCCTACTAACTACTCATATGAGTACCTAATTGAAATTCAGGTCTCCCAACCCAAATAATACCAATCGATGCAAAAGCAATCAAAAGCAAAGTCATCAGCTCATGGTCTGTTTAATTTGCAGGCTCATCAAGCAGCAGAAAAATAGCTTCACCATGAAAAAAACACATGTTCTGTTGTGAAATACTGTGGATTGTGCCATCTTTCCAATTATTTTTGTCATGTCTTTGTGTGTCTCCCTTTGCCAGTGGTTCACAACAAAAGTCCTTGGTTGGGAATGGGAAGGTGTTCTGTCAACTGCTATTGTTGGAAATTCTTCTCACTCACCCCAGCAGTAGTTTGCTGTATTTGGGAGGGTAGGTAAGACCTTAAAACCTACCTAGAGCTATATTACCTAAAGAACTGTAGATAATGACCACAATGGTGCTTCTAAAAATGATGTGTTTTTATAGCATGTTTCATTTAATTTATGCCATTAAAAGCCTATATTTTCCATTCTAGCCTTGTTAAGTTACTTTGACTGGATTGGTTGGTTGTTTTAGTGAATCATTATTTTTTAATTACAAAAACTATGTACAAATACCATGTTTTTTTGTTGCCACTGGTATCTTTCAATGACAATGGTAATTGTTATCTTTGCTGCATTGGTCATTGTTATTACAAGAAAGACAACCTACAGTGTAAGATTCTATGTAATCAGCAGCAATAGGTTGCAAAATGTTATCCTTGGATACCATTGCTGCCACCTTGGGTGTGAGTGTTTGTTGCCAATTCTATTGCTGGCAGATGTTAATAGCAGCAGTCTGAACTGTAATTTGTGGTGCTGATGGTTTTTCAAAATGTAATGTATTGGTATTGACATTGTAAAAATGTTATCTGGATAAAAATCTTAGATGGCTTTAAAATTTTCTTTCTTACTTTCACCTGTTATTGATGATCCAAGTGAGTCAAGCCAGAGCAAACAAATAAGAGTGACAACCTGCTTCAAACAACTCAAAGTGAGCATCCACAAGTGAATCAGTAAACCAGACTCATATCAATGATGAGTTGGTGTGAAGTGGTTAAGGGTGGAACACCAATGTTTTACCTTTTATATTGGTATTAAAAGTTATTTTGAATATTGCTAGTTAAATTTTGATAATCATATGAGTACCTATTCAAAATAATCATTCTGGCATCTATGAAAAACCTTTAGATGTCAACATGCTGACTAGGTACTATACATATGAATATGAGGGCCCTGTCATTTTTTAAAAATTTTGTTTTTTTAATATTCTAAATTGGGTATAGATGAGTCAAAAAATGACTAATACCAATAAAAAATAGTTTTAGAATGATATTTAGACACCAATTGACACATATTTGCACATATTATTTTCAGAACTTTGTCAAAATATTCTAAAAAATCAAGTATAACACATTCTTATGTTTATGTACTCATAAAAGTACCTAGTCTTCAGCCATCCAACACAATAACCTGCATGGATGGGCATCTAGCTCCGTTTCACTTTTCCAGTAAGCAATGTTATTGTTAGGGTGAATTTCCAAATAGAAATAGTCAAGTAGAAATCTGATTGATACAAATGGGTTTTGAGTGGATAGTGCCAGTTGTGTTGTGATTGTGCTGAGTCTCTTCTTGTTGCTGATTGCCAGCAGTTCTTTAAACGAATTGGAATGTACAACAACACTTTGGGCTAAACTAAAGCATTTATCTTGATAAAGAAGTTTTGAGAAGTTGTCATCTTTGGCAAAGTTCTGTTGTTTCATGTACATGTATGTTGTTACTTGGTGACTATTGGGGGGGCAATCTTAGTTATTTAGGTATAATATACCTTGCTGTCTGTCTGATCTTTTGATATCTCAGTTTTTACTAGTGTTATGATATTTCTTTAGGGTTTTAATTATTGATGAGGTACTTTCACTTTCACCGGGAAACTTAATTTGTTGTCTTTGTCCCTAACAGAGGGTACAGATATTGTAATTGTGAATTGTCTTTGTTTGATATACTTGAATTGAATAAAATATTTTTATACAATGTACTAGAAACATTCTTGTTGTACTTATTTGTATTCATAAAAGTTATTTGTTGAAGATGGCTGCCAAATTTGATTGAGATTGGAGCTAGGTTTTTGTCCAGTATTTAATTTGCTTCCAAATTTTATTTTGAGCACTTTCTTAAATTTTGAAGGGATACCTGTTATGGCAAGTTTTGGTAAAATGTGATTAGACAATTGTCTCATGCAAGATTTATGTGTTTTTGAAATAGATTGTTGATGAGGAGGACTTAGGAGTTTCAAGTTCTTTTCATAGGGTAGCAATTGATGGAGGTGATTGATGAGGTTTTGTGGTTCTTTGTGGTTGGGACAGTTAATTTCATGCTAACCTTGATTGTTTTTGTGAGAACCATTTTGAAATCCAAGAGCAGGTGCTATTTGAGAGGATTTTTGATTATGGTTTCTGCAAATGTTGATAGCCCTGAGAATTGTTTACATAAGTTGGGGGAAAAGTTGGGCTGAGTGTTGCGGTTTACAGTAGTTGCACTATGGTACACCAGTTTTGGACCAAGTCTTTTAATGCAGTGGGGGTGATTATATTGAGTTTGGATGATTGATGGACTGGTTCTTTCACTTTTTTGAGTGACCCTGCAGCTCTGTGAACAGTGAATGGCAGTATCCATCCTGCTGTCAGTCTTGATCTTGATATCTTGAATGGTGAGATATTTGTGTTTAGTTACACATTGCCAAAATGCCTTTTCACACTTGGTTGATTGGGCAAGCATATAGTTTTAGCAATGATTTATGACTGTTTAGAGCAAACAAACTTCTTCTGTACTGCCATTCCCTACAAGCAAGACATGGTTGCTATTCTTCACATTGATTGGGATACATGATTCCATAGGTTCAAGTGACTATGTATTGAAACCAAAAGATTAAAATTTTCTAGGCTCCATGAGGGTTGTTGAAGTAAAGTTAAAGGGAGTACACTTGAGACTTGAGGCACCAGATCATTCAAAATTAGCCATGCAAAGCTTTATAATTATAATAACCCTGTCAAAGTAGAAAATTCAATGAAAGCTTACCTTCTCTTGACTGCACAAGCTGTGGTTCTGGTTTTTGATGTGCTAAAGTCAGAGATCATGACAAGACCATAGTAATTAGAGTTGGGTGAATTAATCCATAACCATAACTCAAGTATGTTCATGTTATTGTTAGGAATTTGGTTGCCAACAACATTCACAAGCTCATAACAACTGATTGAACAAATGAAATGACCATATCAACTCCCATAGAGATTCTTCTTCTTGTGATCATATGCAATGTTATTTGTTGCTAAAGCAATTTGTTCATTGTAAAAGTTCTTATTTCCAGACTTTGATTATGTTTGAAATGAGTTTGTACATTTCTTCATCTTTTCTTTGGTGGTACCTTTTATCTTCAATATTTCATTGATAAAGCAAATACTTCTTGATTGGGGTAGATGTCATTCTTATCAGCTCCTGATTATTTCAAATAATTGAAAACAGTGTGAATGTCTGGAGGTAGATTATCACAAAGGTCTCACCCATTGTAATATGGCTTTCAATTTCCTAGAGAAGAATAAAATTACTATTTGTATTGGCTGGGAAAACTTTGACATCAGCTGGTATCATGTGTTTCTTTCCATTGAAATCTTAGCATAAATAATGCCACCTGATAAGTTTTAAATGGCAGGAGGAAAGTTAAAGCTAAGATAGAAAAGAGAAAGTGGGGGTTCTAGAATTGAGACTTGACTGGAAGAGCATATGATGGCTGAGATCAGTACATTGCTGTTTCCTCTATCATTTCAGTTTCAGAGCCTAGCTACCTGTTGACTTGAGTTGCAGAAGATATTCAAAGGTTTGTGGTGATCGTGGCTCTGAATCTTGTCAAAAACAAATCATAATCATTCACTGACTTGCTCTACTTTTTGTTAAGTACATCTTGCTGAGCATTAATAAAGTCATATCATCAACTCAAAACTCCTTCCCCCAATATTATTGTACCCTTCATCATCTACTGCCTCATTGAATGCTCCCCCCAAGCAGTGATGACATCAGATCTTTATAAATTGCAACCAGACTCTTATAATGACATATCAGCTTTAGTAGCTGTGGAAATGGAATGGTCACACATGTTTGATTCTGTAAGAGACCTTGCACATACACCAGAATTTCTTGAATTTAATTCTTAGGAATTAATCATATCACCAACAAAACACATATTCATTGAGTTGTCTTCAATGACATGAGAATCAACATTGAAATTAGATCTCCAAGTGAAACTAATCCAAAAATATCCATGTTTTTAACAAAATTGAAAGAGATTATCTATTTGTTATAGGGGGTCCGGAAGGCTCTGGTCAAAAATTTGCAACTTTGTCAAATATGAGAAAAAAGTGCTCAAACAGACCCTTAGGG
>JALLOT010001039.1:2731-13699 GCA_036939595.1 Thalassiosira livingstoniorum | reverse complement strand
GGGAGGGGGGGGTGGCGGGGAGGGGGGCCACGAGGGACAGCAGGGGCAAGAGAGATCTCGTCATGATGAACGATTTGATAGTTTGAAACTTAGGACTGCGAGTGAGACGAGAGCAAGGAGCAAAGGCATGGTTAGATTGATAGAAACATTCAGGCCGCTGTAAAAATAAAATAGAAATTGAAAAATGAACAGAAATTGAAAAATAGAAAAAGAGTCCATGGAAAATTCAGACAAAACAAGGAATGAAATCCACGCCAATTTGAATTCCATCCAGTCTAGCATCTAGCCATCTAGACGCCTCTGCCGCCATCCCTTGCTGACATGAGGCCAAGATCCGAATCCAAACATTCCCCAAGCATTCCATGTTCCATGCCCTTCCCCACAATCATTACCTGCCAATACAAACTGTAGCTCGCAAATCGAAACAGGAATTGCCACTCCGTCATCCCCCAAGGCTTCCCAAGGGCCAGCCGTTCCACATGCCGTTCTGCATTCGCTGAACAACGCGGTCGTTCTCGACAATCGACAATGCAGGACAATGCCCAATGCCCAATGCCCGACAATGCCTTCGATCGAATCCATCGTGTGTGCATTCTACCCGCTGGAAATTACAACGGACATGTTCCACGCGCCATGCCTCATCTCGTCTTCTCCATGGGCCACCCAACCAACGGATCCTTGCCAACCGATCCTAACCAATCAATCCTCAAGCAATTAATCCTCAAGCACTCAGCATAACTAGCATAACTCCGTCATTCGGTCATTCGGTTTCCATGTTCGATGCTCCTCAAGCACTCAGCATAACTCCGTCACTCGATGCAGCTCAACGCCCTCAACCCCTCCGCACTCCGCAGTCTCTCAATGGCGCTCAATGGCTCTCAATGCGTCGCAATAGGTTCGACCAGATTCGACATTGCCTCCATGCATTAAAATCGTCAAAATTCCTTTGCTGAATCTCACGAATCTCAATCTAGCTCAATGCATCTCAATTCGTCTCTGTGACATTGGTGTCATTGGTGTCGTCCGTGCCATTGATATCATCGTTGTCGTCATTGTCGTCGCATTAGCACATCGCATCGGCACTTACAGCTCAAGTTAGTTCAAGATGATGTTCTACCTCCGACTACTTCCGATTACCTCAAAATAGGAGATCAAGAGAGCGGAAATTCTATTTCTGACGGGTTCGTTTGTTCGCATGTCGTTGGTTCGAGATGCGAGGCAACGTGATACAAAATGATTTGAGATGTGATGTAGTGGGAGATGAGAAGCAGCGTGAGGCAGTGTGAGTGAGGGAGTGTGAGTGAGGCAATGTACGGCAGCGTGGAACACGGGATCGAAAACGAAAACGGCAACAAACGGCAACTGGGTGAGCGAAACGTCGTCAAACACGTCAAGAAAGGGGAAGAAGCGTCACAAGAAGCAACCAAGACATCCGAGGCATTGGCAATGACGTCAAACCATTTGACAGTTATCAACAATTATCTCACACGTCCAATGCTAAAGGATAGTAATATTAGGAGTACAAAAATGCTTTCTTCTAAGTATTGTACTATCTTACTGTGGGATGAGAGGTGGTGAATGACAATAACCTGTGATGGCTGGGTGGAAGCTGATCAAGGTTGTTGGTTGTTGAAGACAGATGATTCTCAAAGGTCGTTGTTGCTCTTTCTCTTGAGGATCCCGATTCGGAAGGCTCTCAGAACATGGCCATCGCCATTGTCGTCCCTTCCGATGTTGTTGTTTGGATTTTATTGGCATTTTTAGATGGATGTTGGAAATGGGTGGAAACGAATGGAAACGAACGTCATTTTTAGATTTTGACAGATTTTGACTGGATTTTGACTCGCTTTCTTGTATTCAATTCCAACAATACTTATTCCTACATCAAGAAACGATACACATGAAACAATGATATTTTTGAAAATTTTGCGAGAAATTTGTATCTGGTTGTTGTAAGTATGGTAAGTAGGTACTTACTTATAGCAGTTGCATGCTACTTAAGGTAAGTACTGAAGATTCACGATCGACAGGTATTGTTTATTTAGATTCAAGCTGATTCAAGTCAAACCAGCGAACCCACCTTCTCTTCGCTCACAAGTTTGGATTCATTACAGCCCTTTATACAGTAACCACTATCCATTGTACATACCTACCTACACAAATAAGTACCAGTGTCGTAGAATGAGAGACATAAATATACAAGTATCAATGAGAAGCAACGAGAAAAAGTTTTTGAGAAGAATGAGAGACATGACATACTTAAGTACATTTACAATAGTCACCAACAAGATAGAAGCGATGAGAAAGAGTTTTTGAATCTAGAAGCATTGATTCATATCATATTATTACATCTCTATAATATTATATTTGAAAAAGTGGGAGTAGAAACCATTTTTCGTGTTCCTGTATGTAGTATTGTAGTCATCTTAAAAAATATCACTTCCTTTGATCAGCACAAAGTGATAAATCATTGAATTCGACTGACATAGGTAGGTAATGCAAACAAAAATAAAGCACAACTTGGCCTGAATGCACACTGCTGGACTGCAGATAGTTTGACAATAGCTGACAATGAGCCTGTGGTCATACCATACTAAGAAGTCTCTGGAAACACAAACACTGATACTTGGATTTCACATTCCTTATTACTCAAATTATTTTTATTTTTTTATCTTCATAGTTTCAACATTGGAACAAAAATGTGGGTACTATCTCTAGCCTCTGGCTTCTCTGTGGAGCTAAATTATACTAAGCTCTTTTGATGGCTTTGACATTTTTCAAAACTCTACATAAATAAAACATGTGATTGTATGTAAAAAATATATTTACCATGGAAAGTTTTAGAAATTGACTTAGAAACTATGGTTGATGTAAAATTACTTTGCACTTCTGCTAGCTTTGAACTTTTTGAAAGTTTTACACACACACGGAATATGTGATGGTGTGTTAAATACATGCCATAGCATGATTTAGCAATTCAACTAGAAATGATTTCTATTTGAATAGATTCTATGTTTTTTGCCCTCTCATAACTTAAAAGATGTGTCACAAGCAAGATACCAGTGATGCAGCAATTAGAAAAATTGATGAGCTCAACCAAGCCTGTTGTTATTTTTTGTATTGGAATGACATGAATTTGCATGATAACTTAATATTTTGTGATTCACGCTAGAAAATTCCAGTAAAACAAACTAACTTATGAAATAGATAAGCTTTATCCATGCTACTGATCTACCCATCTTTCTTGCCCACCAAATCATGACATATTTTAATAATATTATTAATGCTGCTCAGTCTAAAATCCACCTGATGAATTGCAAATGATTTGCTTGATAACCTCTATTCCAATCACTGCATTAATGATTTCAATACAATATTGAAATACATGATCACAGCAGATGATCACTCATATCCCATTGCCAGAAGTCCAAGAAATTGATGATCAACTATGGCTTAGTAATCATGCTCCACATTTTCTTTGTGTATCATTACCACTGGCAATTGCTCCATTCCACACCATCAGAGATGAGTCATATCCAAGGTTGTTGCACATTGTATGAATTCCGCCAATGACCACAGCCAAGTTGCAGTGCAATACATTGTTGTCTAATAATAATACAAACTTCATTTTTTTTGGATGGTTGGTTGAATTGACACCCAGCTCAATCACTAGCTACACTCCTTGTAACACCTCCACATGAAAAAAAAAACAAACCAAATACCAAGAAATGCACACTAAATGATTCAAATGGCTTAAAATCACCAAGGTTTTCAAAGAAAAAGAGTACAGTGAATGTGGTGGACTTCATACTCTAATTACATTAATAAGTTTGAGTTCTACTTCAGTGACACAATCAGGGTTGACAGAAGGACTCCAAATTAACCCATTCCATTGAATCCAGCAAGGTCCCTGGCTCTCTTTTTATTATCCAAGCTGTTATAAGACTGCTATCACAATTCAGTCAACATACATTCATTTCAATGAATGCTATTCATTTTTCTTTGCTGTTGGTTTTTATAAAAACTCATCATTGAGTCCATCATTGCTGCTCAAAACATTTGAACAGTGTCATGAGCTGCAATGAATATCTAATTAATAAACTCAGTTACCCTTTTGCCTCCATTTTGGATTCAATTACAAGAAAAATTACGCAGAGAAGTACTATTTTTGTGGAGAATTCAAAGATATCAATTCAGATGTTAAAAAGTTGTATCTTCATATAATATGTCACTTGATTGTTTTAGATGCATAAGAATTCAACAAGATTTAATTCTGTACACATTTATGAAAAATACCAACTTCATAAAAGTTCTTAATTTGTTTTCATAATACAATAATTTTATCCATCATTTACAGACTTCCCCAGGCATTTTTCTGGCAAAAAAGCTCTTAAAAATCATTTTACACATTCTCATACAATAAATACATGTAAAAATCTGCCAGACATTCAGTCTTTTCCCCCATAATTGGAAATCAGTTGTTGCACTATGGTTTTTTACTCAAATAAAACTAAAAAATGCACAATTAGTTTTTCTATGCCTGAATATGCTCCCAATCACCAGTTACCAAGATTTGAACATGATGGACCAATAAAACATTAGACAGTAAGTTCTTTTTACCCATCATTTTACACATTGGAATATTCTCTGCCTTTAGAAACAAAACATATTACAAAGACATTAAAAAGATAGTAGCAGTAGGAGCTTTTCATAGTACTGTGTCCTAACAGAACCATCAGCCAGAATTCTCATGGAAGTAAGTTCTATATTTTCTGGAATATTCAGTCTCAAAGAATGGCGCAGTAATCAGGTCCCACAGGAGTGACATAATGCGGCTATTCCATGTTTCCTGCCTGGTAGAAAGTAAAGGAACAGTATGATCAGATAATGTTTTAGGTGAGAACACCAATAAAAAAGGCCTATCAATTTGAATGAAACCATTAACAGCAAAAATTCTTCCATTTTACAATTATTGATACAATCAGCAGCAGAAGAAGAATTTACAGGGTTATTTATCAAATAGAGATATAAAATGCTGTGTTTAGAATACTTAATGATTTGGGTCACAAAAACCAAAAAATCAGTAGATTTCAATAAAACAATAGCTCAAATATTTATAAAAAAACTAAGCTACAAATATGTTAGATATTTTTTGGTGGTGAGATATTGTCAGATAAGATCTGTTTGAAATTATGTACTATTGAAATTTGAAAGATATGGGATATTATCATAGTAAATACTTATGATTCACATCATAATATGTATATGTATCTGGTGTATCAACTGCACATTGGAGAGTCTACATGTTACTCATCTAAAGTAAAAATTGACATAAGTTCAGTGAGGGTATTTTAAATCCCACCAAACACAAAGTATTTGTGACAGGTCAACAATAGCAGCCAAGGGGAGCTACACTCAAAGTACCAATCAGACCAGAAAAATGTATTAAGATGGTTAATATGTAGACCAATAGTTTGAAAGAATAAAAGAAACTTACAATTTATTCATATTGCCAAAAGTCACTGGATAAGTTGTTTGTCATAGTGAGATGGGCTCAACAGTATTAACCATTGTCAAAATTTGGTCCCATTAAACCAACTAATCATAACTTATAAAAAATCTTAATCAAAACTATTCAAATTGTCTTGCCAAAGATCCACACTTCAGTACTCAATTGTTTCACAAAAAATATTGAAAAACTAATTAAAACAAAAACTCCACATAAGATACTAATTACAAAAAAATGAACTAAGAATAACCCTATATTAGGAAAGCCCTACATTGGAAGAATCCCATGTACAAATATCCTCATCAGAAGACCCAAAATAGTCAAAGCATTTAGAAAACTAAACCAAAGAACTAAGTTATGGCAGCTACTCCCCATTACGACATCCCCACTTATGAAGAAATCTCATAATAAGAACCTTCAAAAGAAGAACCCAATTTGGTGAACTCTATTTTTAGAACCTCCTATGATAACAGAAAAATTAAAATTAAAATTAAAATTAAAGTTAGAATTAAAAGAACCCATTGTAAGAACCCCCACAAAAGGACCTCATTCAAAGATCCATATCACACATTCAAAAACTACCTTGCAAGATCTTCATTAGAAGAACCAAATATTGGAATAACCCCATACAAAAAAATGCATAGTGGAAGAATTCATTAGAAACTCAAATAAAAGAGCCCTATTCAAAGAACCCAAATGTAACAACCTCCATATGAAAAAACATGGTAAGAACCCCCCACAAGGAGAACTCTTTTTTTGAATCTTGTTGTAATATCTTCCTCCTGTGAGGACAGAAGAACCTCACATAGGAAGAACTTGTTACAAGAAACCATATGAAAGGAATTCATTTGATAAACCCTTCACACTCTAGAGGATCCCCATTCAAAAACCTCATTGGTTGAACCCCCCACATGAAGAACCCCGTGTCTGAATAACTTCATCAGAAGAACCCCATATTCAAAGAACTCATTAGAAAGTCCAAATGAAAGGATCTCCTCAGTAGAACCCCATTGTAAGAATACTCAATATAAAAACTCTACTGTAAGAAGCACAAAATAAGAAGAGCCCCAGTTGATGAAAAAAATGTAAGAACTGCTAGTAAAACTCCCAACATCAATGAGTGGAGTATTAGATTGCTCAAAGATTTCACAGTCTAGTTACAAAATAAATAATACCACTCTACAATAATAAAAAAACAATATTTGTTTATAAAAGTTTCCTAATCCATTTCTAATCATAAATATCAACATTTACAAAGTAGTGATAATTAATGTTTTGTTTATCTGTTACGTTCAAACTTCTAAATTTTAGTATTCAAATGTCAAAACCTTGCATTAGGGTTAAACAATTTCCATTTTCAGCACATATTCCCTATTTTCAATTTTATACTAAAATTTATTCAATGTATGCAATATTCATCTTTTAGATCTCCATTTTTCAACTACCATGTCAATTTTACCTAGTAACATTTCTTGTCCTACCAACAATTGTCTGTAGACCAGGTAACTGGTATTGCTTTATGGATTGTATTTTTATTTTATTTTGCTTCACATATTTTTTCCTTGTGAGCCTCATCACCAATATATAATATGACAAAGATAATTGTTGTTAGTTATTCCAGTTTATATATAAAGCCCACTGCCACATATAGCAGCTCTTATCAATAATTCTGATGGTGTTATACCACCACTATACTCACAAAACAAATCATACAAAAGAGCATAAGCAGGTGCTATTTATAAAATTGCCATCAAGTTAAAAATTATATCATGAAAATGCTTTGAAACTTACTTGATCCAAATAGGAGTTCAAAGTGGCACTCATAAATTTATCAATTTGAAATTCAACTCACTATTGAATATATTTTTGTTAAAAAGGTAAGACTTTTTACATTCTGGTAACAAATAATGGCAGATTATATCATGTCAGTTTTAAGACTAGAATGTGTTTGTAAAAAGGAAAGTTAGTTTTACACAAAAATCTAATGGATAATAAAGATTAGAAGGTGTAATTACAAAATATCAATACAATATTTTTGTGATAAATTTTGTTTAACATGTATCACAATCAATAACACACCTCTAATGAAGGCTAAAAGGTCAAAAGCCATGACTCCAGGCTTAGGTCCCTGCTGAACACCTTGCTAAGTGATAGGATAGTTCCTAATCTAGATGCTCAGAAGAAGCCATCAACTTCATCTAGTATTATTTTTTATCTCTACTTTTAAAACTCTGTTTCTTCTATGTATCCACAATAGTTCTGTGTTTCCTGCAAAGATTTAAAATGTTGTATAACTTTCATCATATTTTTTGTCACATATTAGTTTGAAATTTTACTTAGTGTTTCTCTCTAAGTTGGCTTATGTAGCAGTAAAAAAATGCTTTATTTATATCAACACAGTGGAGAATGACAGACAGACTAAAATAGTGTGATATGTGAACCATGCAAAAAATTACACATGAGTATGCATGTCTTTACTACAAAAAAACAGGTTTTGAAGAAAATGGTGCACCAGGACTAAAAAAAGAAAAGGATTTAAATTACAAAGAGTAAAAGAGTAAATGACAAATTTTTCACTGTTTACTTTACAGAGAAAACTCAACAACATGATAAAATTATCATTTTGATAGTTGTGATCAAAAAGATAAAATATCATTATTTTCTTACTGGATGTCATGCAGAATGCAATCCCTGAACCCCTCATTGCCAGTGGAGTGAATGGCAAGTGTATCATGATATGCAGTACCCCTGTTACTCTATTGGAGACAAGCTCTAGGTACAACATTGGTGGCAGAAGCAGATATGAAACACATGTACTACCTTCCTCAGTGTGGCATCCACTCTCTCAATCTCAAAAAGCTCCTGCTTGGCAAAATGAATGCAAAACTAGGGGGGTTAAAAAAACATGTGGATACAATATCAAAAAAGTGTTGGGCAGGGACAAAAGCAACTATTAACTTTCCTCAGTGTGGCATCCACTCTCTCAATCTCAAAAAGCTCCTGCTTGGAAAAATGAATGTAAAACTATGAGGGTAAAAAACATGTGGATATAATGTTAAAAAAGTGTTGGGCAGGGGCAAAAGCAATTATCCACCAAAGATGCAAGATGCAACAAACATTGACAGTTTGGCAGGTGGAAACATTGAGAAAAGGTAAGTTTTAGTACCATATTACCTTGTTGTTTGTTGCATGTGATACTATATTGCTTACAAAAAAGTCATTAATACTTTTATAAACAATCTTGTCCATCAATGCCAGAATCAACATCTTACCCATAAAAGTCCTGAAAGCAAAAAAAACAATGAAGTGAAGTCAAAAATCTCCCATCAGGTAAATGAAAAGGTGGTTTGTGTTTATTTTATTTATGATGCATTGTGATAGTGTTGTGCTCATAAATATTACTTTGTAATTTTCTTGTTTTTTAATACCATCATCTGTACTTGTTACCCAGATTTAAACCAATGCTTTTATTTTGTTGTTTTAACCATCTGATATAAATGTCATTTTGGTACTTGATATTTTCAACAGAAATAATGTTCTCATATTACACATATTTCATTACTTAGAAATATTATACAGTGTAATGATGTGGTTACATTGCATGATGAAAGGTGAAAGTAAATAACTTTGTCATTGTGACATTGTACCTGCCTTGTTACTACTAATTGTTGTTGTTCTATTATATCAATCTGTATCAAATCATAATATTGTGTTCTGCAAAAGTTACAAAGTTACAATGATCCAGAGGATAACATTGCAGGTACTTTCCACATTTTGGTTATATTGAATATCAGATACACTTCCTTTCTGCTGTTTTTGATGTGGCATTCAGCTATGTGAGAACGTTTCAGATGATGATTGCCACTGGCTCTTTTCACATGTTGGTTACATTTGATACCAAAATTATTCCTTTCTGTTGACTTAACCATTGTGTTCAGCTATGCAAGAACTTTTCAGCTGATGATGGTTTCTGAATCTGTTCAAGTGTTTTGTTGCATTTGATACTAGATACAATTCTTTTCTGAAATTTTAGTTGTAGCACACAGCTATACAAGAACATTCAAGCTGACAATTGCTGCTGACTTCACATTCAAATGTTTGGTTGTATTTGATACAAGATAAACTTCCATTTTTTGTTTTGCCATGGTGTTTGATTATGCAACAAATTTCAGATGATGAATGTCATTGAATCTTTTCGGGTATTTCATTGTAATTGATATCAAATACATATTCCATCTATGAAATTTTGTTTTAGTACTCAGCTACCAATGCTACAATGTTCTAGGAGATGAATAATAATGGATGCCTCCAGGTGTTTGCTTGTATTTTTCTGTACTTTTTTCTACTTTCCACTTTCCAATATTTCATTTTTTATTGAATCATTTCTTTGTCATTTTCTTTGTCATTCTCTTTGTCATTCTCTTTGTCATTTTCTTTCTTGTTTCTTCCTTATTTCTTTCTTTTTTCTTTCTTTTTTCTTTCTTTTTTCTTTCTTTTTTCTTTCTTTTTTCTTTCTAGTTTATTTATTGTTTCTTTCTCATTTATTTATTTCTTCATCATTTCTTAATCATTTCTTAATCATTACTTCATCAGTACTCCATCATTACTTCATCATTATTTCATCATGACTTCATCATGACTTCATCATTACTTCATCATTACTTCATCATTACTTCATCATTACCATCATAACTTCACCATAACTTCATCATAACTTCAACATTACTTCATCATAGCTTCATCATAACTTCATCATTACTTTGTCATTTCTTGCTTGTAGCACTTTTATCCTGTGGTATACATTGTTTGCATAATGAATATCCTAGATTTATTGAAAAAATTTGTGAAAAATTTAAAAAAGCATAATTATAGTATTACTAACAAGTTTATGAAAATATTTTTAAGGATCTTTAATCAATGGTTTTGGCCAGTTTTTAGTAGATTTAGGTAGATATTATTATGTAGTTTGTTTTTCAATGAAGAGCACATGTGGCTTTTTTATTTCCATGAATGAATCCAATAGACTGATATAATAAAATAGAAATAGTTTGATAGAAGATGACAGTTTAACAAATCAATTGCTCAATCAGTTAAGAGCCTTTTTATCATGATTTTTGACACATTTAATGTAAACTTTCACATATGTTTCTCATCAAAGCCATTTATGACAAAACTGATCCCAAATGTTCAAGTTTTACTGATAGCTTCTTCCTATGATGACAGAAGAAGCTCATGTTGAAAGAACACATTTCAAGAACTACATGAAAGTATCTTATTTCTGAAGAACCACATCCCATCTTAGAAGAACACCATGTAATGATCGCATTGGAAGAAATCCTTGTAAGAAGAACCCCATATGGGTAGAACCACATGTATGTAAAAAACTTATTAGAAGAATCCAATTTTAACAGTTCCAGTAATAAAAATTCAATATCCCCATATGAAGAAATCCATTTTAT
>JALLOT010001038.1:0-16522 GCA_036939595.1 Thalassiosira livingstoniorum | reverse complement strand
AATATTATACCCTACGTTATGCATATTGTTGATAAAAGATTGCTCGAACATCATCGACTTAGGTAGATGATCTTAAAACTTTTTCCTCTTTTCTCTAGGTTCTGCTAACAAAAAGATATACTTTGGTATAATTTACGAAATAACATCATCATCTTCTAAAAGTGTCGCTCTCTATCGGCTCTCTACGATATTTTGGTCTATCATTGATCTAAGTGCTGCATGTGCACCCAGGAAATAGAATAAGTACTAATGATGGTCGAGCATGGTAAAACGAATGGGTACGCAACAACCGCAACAAACTCAACTACAGCTTCTGAGGGACATGGCCACCGACAACACCATTCTCAATCAGAGAGTAAGATGGCAGCACCTCAAGTGCCTGACGCAACAAAATCAGCACCTCAATGCCCCCAAAGCCCTGCCGTGATGAATAATGGAACCGATAAGAATGGCAAGTCTGACAACCGGCAGAAACAATACAAACCACAGTATCGGAGGCCACAGCGACGCAAGTGTTCATATGAACTTGAAAATGATAGTGACGGTGATGACCATGACATCGAAGCCGTGATGCAGGCGGCGCAAGCGTTACGATCTCCTGCTGCAGGGCCTTTGAATCAATCCAATCTCGGTGGAGGTGTTGGTGGTGCTGGGATGGCGAGAGGTGGTGGCCGATCGGCTTCCTTTTCTGTTGTGCCAGCCAAGTTAACCGATGCAACGCTCGGTGGCGGAGCTGTTAGTGCTGTTATTGCCGTTTCTTCCGATGAGCAAACTTATCCACGGACAGAATCAGCCGAACAACCAGCAGCACCGACGGCATCGACATCATCAGCAGAGACCAATGAACAAACAGCTGCATCAACTGATTCTACCTCAACAAACCAACCAGCAGATCCCACCCCACCAGCAGAGCCCACCGAACAACCCAATCGAGGGCGTCGTCTCTTTCCGGACCGTCGTCGTGTCCGTGAACGCCTTGCTCGTTCCATGTCCTCTCCTAACGTGTCTTCCCTTGCTTTGCTCACTGATGGAGGTGGCGACAGTAGCAATGGAAGTGGCGGTGGGAGTAGTGGCGGGGGAGATGGAAGTGGAGGTGGAGGAGGACTGCAGCGCAACTTTATTTCAGGAAACATTGGAGGAGTACGGAGAGGGCCCGCCCCCTCCCGCCTCACACCCCATGATAAGACCTACTCGTGGCGGGGAGAAAACTTTGGCCGACCTCTATTGGCGCAACGGAGGTCACTCAGTCCAGAAAAGGGAGGAAGCGTACGAGGAGCATGGAGATACAAAGGTCGACCACCCACCAGGTTGGAGGACGACAACTTTTTAGATCAATTGTATGACAACGCCCCCAATAATAGTTACAACGCGTACAATATGGATGCGATGAACCCTATGGCCATGAACGGTAGCGGACTACGCTATTCTCGTAGGAACTCATTGCCCTACGACATTAAACCCATGGAAGAAACCGATCCCACTGACACCATGGACCCCATTGCCATGCGCTACCTCCCCAAAATCCTTCGTGATACCTACGCTCAACGTCAGATGCGCCGTAATAGTGGATTGGGTGAGGCTCGATTGGCGTCAATTGATTTAAGATTGCGACTTCAGCGTCCGGAGAATTTACCCTACTATCAAGATATCAGGGGAAGCATTCTAATTTTGGATTTGAGTGGGTTTACGGCATTGGGGGAACGATTGAGGATGGAGTTGGGTCCGAGAGATGGAGCTGCGGAATTCGCCAATCGGGTCAATGACACCCTAAGTACCATGGTGCAGCAGGTTTACAAATACCTAGGAGATGTACTCATGTTTGCAGGAGATGCTCTCATTTGTCTATTTGAAGAAAAGGATTATGGGGAGGTGGTATTGGATGACGAGGGGAATGAACTGACAGTGGATGCTCAGACGAGAAAGAGGGTACGGGATTGTTGTCTGAGTGTGTTGGGGAAGATCTCAACAGAAAAGGATTTTACAATTCACGGGGGGGCGAGTCATGGTATGATTCGATGTTTCTTTCTGGGGACTCCCTCAAAGATTCCAGGGAGTTGTGCCTTTGTGGTGTCGGGACATCCACTCAAACAAACGGGCAAATTGTTGAATAAAGCGGGGAGGGGACAAGTGTACATTGACGGAGAAGATGAACCCATATCCGAAACAGAAGGGGTACAATTTGTGATGCAACAATTGGATTGCTCTGAACGTACCTCCGATTCCTCCACCAATGCCACTAATACTGCCAGCTACAACAATGTCATGCCCCGTGATGACTCGTTGTTCAAAGAACATGAATTTCTAATTGACATGGTGGGGGGATTTGAAGTCCACCCCTACGCACGAGCCTACCTCCGCACCCTCGCCGCACGACGCTGCGATCAAGGTTCTCAAAATGCCATGTCCATGCTTCTCAACGAACTACGGCCCGTGGCCATTGTCTTTGTTGGACTCCATGATTTAGATGACATTGATCCCAGGGACTCGTCTTTGCTTCGACTAATGAATGAATCCTTCAAAATTCTATCCCGCATCACTCATGCCTGCAATGGGGCAGTAAGAGATATGCTTTTCGATGACAAAGGCTGCGTCTTCATCTCCGTATTCGGCGCGCACAGCCATGAAGTCAACCCCTGCTTCGACGCCACCGTCAGTGCCATGCGAATGGAATCCGCCCTCAAAGACTTGAAATTCAAACGATTCTCTCTCGGCGTCTCCTTTGGTGAATGTTTCTGCGGAGAGGTCGGCCCCTCCATCCGATCCGACTATGTAGTCATGGGACCGGAAGTCAATATGGCAGCGCGACTGATGGGCAAAGCTCCGAATCGGGGGACATTGGTATCCAAGCGTATTTATACACATTCCAAGAATTTCATCCACTTTTTGAAATCAGAGGAGATTCAAGTCAAGGGCAAAGATGGATTTTTTCATGCATATATTCCACAGACCAGGATTGAGCGGCAAAACCTTGAAATTGCCGAGCCGCAGCAGCCGTTTGTGATCATGCCTTCGAGACAGAACGCGATGGATGCACTGATGCAAGTTAAAGAACGCGCAGCGGATGGGAAGCCCACCATTGCCTTTGTCTCAGGGGGTCCATTTTTGGGGAAATCACGTCTTATTGATGAGATTGCTGCCAAAGCTACCAATGATGGGTTTACAGTATTAAAATCTTTTCGAACCTCGTTAGATTCCTTCACGTCCTTCTTTCCATTGCGACAAATTGTATCCGCGGCCATGATCAAATGTGCCTCCCTCACCTTGGCGAATGGAACCGAAATGGAAAATGAAGTGGATGCAGCGAATTTCCTCGTGGCGCAAAATGTGTTCAAGAAGACGGATCGGGTCAATATTGGAAGTATCGTCCCAACTGTGGCGGATGCTCAATTGCTAAGTTTGTTGAGTGGACTCAATCCCAAAGCACGGACACGAACCATTGTCGACTCATTGATGAAGATACTTAAATTACTCCAACCTCTTAAAATTATTCTTGAGGGAGATGGGGATATTGACCCCTCCTCCTGGAGTTTATTGGCCGAACTCATGCAACGAGCCAGTGCTGAATGTCCTCAAATCATGCTCATTGTCTCCTCTCGTGATTCACCCACCATCACCTCGGCGGCATCGAGTTTGAGACGGAACGCCATTCAAGTCAAATTAATGCCATTTGAGAAATACGAGACGGAATTGTACCTCCGTGTTTTGCTTGGGATTCGTAATAGGGATATTGCTGTGGATCAACGATTGTTGGATGTCGTTCACGATAGGGCGAATGGATGCCCCCTCTTTATTGAATGTGTGGTACGATGGGCAGTGGGGAAGAACATGATTGAATTTGCTGATGGGTCGAAAAAGGTTTATCTCAAGATGCTCGATGAACGATCGGATGATGTTACTGCAGCCATTCCAAGAGAATTGAGCAACATTCTTTTAGCTCCTTTTAATAACTTACCCCCTCCTCTTTGGGATGTGTTGAAAATTGCCAGCTGCATTGGGTATAGTTTCGATGCTGACCTTTACAGTACACTCAATACGGTGTTGGACTTCATGCCTAAGATTCGAGAACTAGCCATGAAATACGATTGTTTTGAACAAACCGGGAGTCATTTCCGATGGAAGCAACAGGCGGTGTATGAGGCGGTTAAGTCTCTCCTCATGGTCAATCAACGACAGAAAATACATAGTATGATTGTACTGGCCTTCAAGCAAAGCAAGAAGGATCATGCCGAGTTTGATATCAAAGGGGGAGACGTCCATCGTCTACTGGGACGGCATTGCGCCTTAGCCGAAGATTGGAGTGGGGCATTCGAACAATACATGAAGGCAGGTGATAGAGCCAAGGCCACTTTTAACTTCAATGAAGCTTCAAAAATGTACGAAGAGGCGATTGACTTCCAAGCCAAAATGACGGAACAACCACCGTTGAGATTACGAATGGTCCCCACTATCAATTTAGGAACATGCCTCCGTGAATTGGCGCGGTACAAGGAGGCCGAAGCTGTATTGACCCGGTGTTTGAATGAGGCACAGAGTGAATTCTCTGATATTGCCCTTGATGAACAGCTCTATGTCCGTGCGCTCACAGCTTTGGCGGCACTCTATCAAGCACAGAGCAAATACGAAGCTGCCAGGAAACTCTACGAAAAGGCAGTTCCGATAGCGCGCAACATTCAAGAATCGAGATCCAGTCTCTGGCTCGCCGGTAACATTGCGGGA
Organism: Thalassiosira livingstoniorum; assembly: GCA_036939595.1. Classification (NCBI taxonomy): domain Eukaryota; phylum Bacillariophyta; class Thalassiosirophyceae; order Thalassiosirales; family Thalassiosiraceae; genus Thalassiosira; species Thalassiosira livingstoniorum. Next base: position 11,806 of record JALLOT010001038.1, on the reverse strand, counting down.
TATGCCGAAACTCTGAGAAAGTATGGGGATTTGCCTCAAGCGGAGGCACATCATCGCGAAGCGTTGGAGATACGAACGTGTGCCGTGCAAGAAAAGTCGTGTACGGAGTTGGAATTGGCTGTGTCCTATACTCAATTAGGGTGTACCCTCGCTGGGATGAGGCAGTATAAAGAAGCGTACAAGCAGCATCATCGTGCGTTGGAGTTGAGGTATCGCTACCTTGATTTTTCCCATGGATTGGTCTCCGAGTCTTTGAATTATTGTGCGGAGAGTTTGTGTGCGTTGGGACGGGGGAGGGAGGGGATTCCGCTGGCACTTCATGCGGTGGAAATTAGAAAATTAATCTTTGGGACATCTCACCCTGCGTATGCGCATGCTCTTAGTGTCTTGGCATCCTGTTACCACTCTGTTGGCCGTTCCTTCGATGCGCGAGACTGCCTCGAAAAATGCCTTGAAATTTGTGAAGTGGCCTTTCAAAAAAATCATGCTAACATCATTCCCAACTTGATGAATTATGGCAATGTCCTCCGCTCCACTGGAGATTTGGTCAAGGCTCGTATTGTATACCAACGCGCCATCACGATACACCAACTCAATTTCAAAGAGGGGCAGCAGAGGGGACAACTCGAAAAATGCAAAGCTGAGGTGGAAGATTTATCTCAAAAGATAGAATTGGATTCCACGGCATTCGCCAGAGGACTCATGACTGACATGTCCGGTGATTTATCAAGAATACCACTGGCACCTGCCAATGTAGAATCGGAAGGCACACCTGTCATTGTCTTTACCGATATTGGACGTGATGTTGATGATGAATTGGCACTTGTTCTCCTTTCTTCTCTTAGAAGAATGCACCTTTTGAATCCCGTTGCTGTGATTGCCACACTCTCACCTCAGAGAAACCGAGCTAACTTAGCGCGGGGGACACTTGACGCTGTGGGTATGGCCGATGTTCCCGTGGGGATTGGAAGCTCGGGGGGAGTGGGGGAAGATATCGATTTGGAAGTCTATGGGGCAGACTATTCCAGAGCAAGTCCGTGTATATATGAATCAGGTATGGAGTTATTGGTCAAAGCGCTTGAATCTGTACCGCCGAAGTCAGCACAACTACTTTGCATAGCCAGTTTGACAGATCTTGCTTCATTGATACGAGATGAGAAAGATTTGTTTACAGCCAAGGTGAAGGAAGTTGTTCTTATGGGAGGGGTTGTATCACTTGAATCGGGGGATCATTTGACGCCGGACTCGGCTTATAACAATAATTGTGACATATCGTCAGCACGGTATGTCTATAGAAGGTGTCAAGAATTACAAGTTCCGACTGCTACTCTATCAAGGTGGGCGGCGTACGGATGCCCCATCCCACCCCAATTACTAGATGAAATAGCAAAAACGGAACACATGGTAGCCACCAACATCCGAAGTGTCAGTAAACTAAGCATAGACCAACTCTGGANTAGACCAACTCTGGAACAAGGTGATTCTCCACCCTGCTGACCCAAGAAGAGAAAAACTTCCAAGCCGCTGTGACATCAATTGGTTTTGTCGAACTTTCATGGGGAAAGGGGAAATATCCAAGGAGTGGAGTGCATCAATTTGGTCCCATGTGAAAAAGTTGAATATGTATGATCCTCTTGCTGTTTTATTATGTGTTCCAGCCTATCGGGCGACGCACTTTAATTGGAAAACCAAGGTTGTGAATGATGTTCCGCATATTGTTGTTGGTTCATCGGAACTGGATACGGGTATTGCCAACAGATTATCGTTGTACAGAGAGTACTCTTCCCTCTTTTTGTTAGCGTTTCGAGAATCGTTGCATAAGGAGAAGTCACCTATGTGGATTGATACAATTTGAGGCACTCTTTGCTATTATCTTAATTCTAATCACAATATTCATTTTACGTTCATTCTTTGTCCCTTTATACATGACTGCTACTTCTACTTTAGTTATCGATTCAAGACTAAAGTCAAGTGAGTTATGGGTTCATTGCTAGTAAGAATAAGAGGCTGTGATGAGGCCCTAGGTGGAGAGTCCGGGAGGGAAAGGGGTGTGGATGGACTGGGAAGGTTTGGGTTTGACCTGGGGATTGCAGGTTGTGTGAGAGTCCGGTTGGCAAAGGATATGTGGACTGACCGGAAGAGTTAATGGAGAGGGAGCCCTGCGAGAATGTTGGGATGGAAACTTCTTGGAAGGACGGTCTCACTCCTGTTTTGGTGTTTTGAGTATGACAAGTTGGGGCAATTGTGATAAAAGTAGCAAGTCAGAGTTGTTGGGGAGTGAAGGACAAAGGAGTTGGTGCTAAGTAAGAATGGCCAAAGAAGGAGTCAGGGTTGGACTTGCAAGAGAATTCGGTAGGTCTTTATATTACTATTGGGGCAGGAATGGGAGGAAACTCTCTCATACATGGTCATGTGAGCCAGGGTGCATCCAATTTTACCCTTGGGCACTTACTAGGTTTTTACCTTTTTACACATTAGCCCCGGAATTAAATTTAAACTATTCAAATCACATGGCCAAAGCTAGTAATGTAACAGGTATTCATTTGAATAACAAAACATCAACCAATGACAATGAGTGCCATGATTAATATTCTTTATTGCATGACAAGTACGAAAATATCTATTGCATCATTGGAGCAACATCACGTATTTTGTTATCACTAATAATTGTACTACATGATATTTAGAAATTTTGAATGAATCGGAATTTGAATAATCAAATCTAATCTATTAAGATCTACTTCTAGAAATCAAAGGTTGCATCTCCCGAACAAATTTGATCATCTCTTCAGAGAGAGGCTTGATATCCATTACTTCTTTGATGTCCATCCCATCTTTGCATTTACCTTGTTTGGCTTGTCTTTTGGATTCGTCCATTCTAATCTTACTTTTCAGTTCAACAATGTTTGGACTCTCTATTTCCTCATCAGTCAGCTCAATGTTGCATGCAACTGCTTCAGCCAATACTATGGATGTGTGGCCACCCTTTTCTGTTAGATACAATAAGACGGCACGCCCGCCCATGTGAGGAGTGATTTCAATCTTCGAATTGTCTACTACTTTGTTTGGCCTTCTTTTTTTGCATGTAGATTGTTCAAAGTGATCTACACCATTCTTTTGATCAATATGGCTCATTTTGTTGTGTTTGTTTACAATGGACTCCTTTATTTTCTTCATTGCATCCTTGCCAAGGGTTTGCTTTGCCTCCACCACTTTCCCTCGAAATCGTTCCTGGAAGCAACAGAAAGTCTCTATGCAATTGCTACCCTCTAACCATTTGCTCTTGCATCCAGAATTGCAATTGTCTGACCTCCCTATATCATGATGCTTTGCATATTTTGCTTTAATGGCCTGTTGATGAAATGGCTACATGACCACAGAAAGAGTCAATAATCAAAGTGGCCTTCTCACTTCGCCGACATTTGAACGCGAGACATTCGCAGCAGCTTGAATGACCTTTTTGCACTGCTGCTGATGTATTGGATTGATACAGATCCTTTGCCAAACATCATCAGCCAATGGTTCATAGTCTTTGTTATCCCACGTAGATTTGTCAAACAAGTCAAATATTTGTTTGGATTCTGCTGTTATGAATACTACCATTGTTGCAGAAATAGGCTTGCTCCGGCAATGCTGAAGCTTATTTCCCAATCATTTTGTGTCAGTGAAGAAGGAGAAGGGGTGGCAGCTAACAAACCTCCCATGACACGTGACCTCGAAGTGAATTATCATGGTCTGGGAGTGATTCGTGATGTCGACTGAAGATTTGGGACTCATAAGAGATACCTAGCTTGGTTGGCAATCCACAGCCAGAATCTAATGGATGTCAGACTTGCTCATTTTTTGGGATTGTTGCTGTCATCACCATCAACGTTGGACAATGGCAAAGGCCTCGGCAACTGTTTTCAAAGGAACAGGAACTCACAATAACACCATGCACACTCTCTCAATTTAAAACCTTGTCAGCACTCGCAGGGTTTTCCCCAAACCGTTCACAAACTGATCAGCCCGCCATTTCCTCCAGCATCAACAGTCAATCATGTCATCGAACAATGACAATGACGATTTCAACAGCCATCATTCAAACAATGGTGATGCCGAATTGGGTTCAATGAAGCAACACCCAAAGATAGCTCAATCACCATCACAATCTGACCCCAAGACATGGGCAGAGTTCCTCAGCCAACTGTTCATTCCCATGGACTACAATGCCATTGATTATGAACTGGTAGCAAGCTTGGGTTCGACCAATGACACCAACAAGTGTCTAGGTTTCCTAATGGACAATCCACAACTGGGAGTGATTTCCATTGCTTCTGGGATCAATGGAAAATTCATCTTTTTCCACAGCATCCAGGCAACGGAGATCAATGATGGGGAAGCAAATCTAACCCTTGGTTTGGCTGGATTTGAAAGAAACTCAAGTGTCTTCATCATCAACATGACAATTTGTCGTCCCAGACAGGGACAGAATGCTAGAGAAACAACCAGGGGACTGGCTCAACATGACCAGATCTGCCAAGAACAACACAATTGAGTTGGGATTCTCATTCATATCTCCTCCCTGGTTGACAACCCTCATTGTTGAAAAAAAGATAAGCTTTGTTGATGAGTTGATGGCTGCAGTTTGGGACTGCTGGAATGAGGATCCATCCTCCCTCACCAAGGAATCTCTAGAGGTTGGGAACTGCACAGAGGAGCTTATTCTGAGCCACCTATTCATGTGGAGTCAGCTATCTCAAACAAAACCAGCATGTTTCCAATTTTCATTGGTCAAGGAGGTTGGGAATTGGCAATCATTGGTGCAGAGAAAATTGGCACCCATCTCTGAAGGCCCAACTCTACGAAGCAGTTGAGGACATCAGAGGGGAGTAAATTATGCTGAGGAATCCTCCGAGGAATCAACAGACGATGATTGTGGTGACAATCCAAGCATGGAAGATTCTCCTGTGAAACCTCAGCCTTTCTCTTGCCCTTCTATCCCTGCTCAGCCTTTACTCAAACGATCCAAATCAAAGTCGAGGTCAAGGCAAGCAACGGTTGGCCTTCCCACCCAAGTCAAGGACACAATCCCTTCTCCAGCAGGCCCTGTTAAGAAAAATCGTCATCGTCTCCCTGGCCTGGATTGATCAGAGGAGGCCATTGATGCACTGATCTCAATGCTCAATGCAATCAGGCACACCCATGAGCAACAACTGAACAAACAGACGTCATATAGGGTGAAGAAGAAGGCTGGATTGAATTGGATCCACTACACTACTCAGAACATGATTCTTTGAGTGGCAACCACAAATGGATTTGACCCAGCGGAGGAACTTACTACCACTTGCAAGGAAGTGATAGGAGCAAAGCTTTCTTGGGCGTCATAAATCCTTGATCTGGTGTTGAACGCCAAGAATGTACGCGCAGAATTCATGCCCTCCTTTCTCCAGTCTCTTCATGACGGGGAGTACACCTTCAAGCAGTCCTTCAAACCAGGCAATTTTTGTGTTTATGGTTGCCCTCGCTCACTTCGTGGGACAAACCTCAAACAGATCAATCTTTGCCTTGCCTTCGATGCACATGATAGTGGGAAGGATTTGACTGAAAAGGAAAAGAAAATCCTGTACAATGAGGAACTCATTGTCACAAGCACCACCGATTCATTGTTGGAGCACGTTGAAATATTCAAGAAAACAACAAAAGTGATGTTGGGCCACAAGGCTATAGTCAGGCTTCATGCCAAAGGATGGTCTTGCTGGTTGGATAACCACCGCCACTTCATTGTTGATATCACCCGCAAGATTGACTCTGAACTCCCGGCAAAAATCCAGTATTTCATATCCACAACCTTCAATGATTTCTTTGATCAAGCTTGATTCAAGGTGCCAAATGAGGTCACTCTCCATGCAAACAATTTCCAGCGCTTGGTATTGAATCAGAACTTTGTCCTTTGGCTACCTCCCACCATCAAAAGCATCTTGAATCCAGGGAAACAAGTGAAAGGTGCAGGCATCAGCGGAGGCAAGGATGGGGCCAAAGACATCAATGTAAATCATGATGGGAGGTCTGCCGTCATCCATGAAAACCACTCAGCACAGCTCAAAGTCTCAAGGGAATTCTATGGGAAGGTAATTGCGCCGAGAGTCAAAGATAAATCCATGAAACTCCCACGGGACAATGGTCAACATGAGTGCCTGACTTTTGCCTACATTGGGCAATGCAACTCTGCATGTCATCGTTGCAAGGCACATCATCCTGTAGTGGAGAAGGAACGGCGCTCCCAACTTATCAAGTTCAAAGATGAGTGCTTGGAGCACTATTGTAAGAACAAAAAGGAGTCTGACCCGGATTTTTAGGTGCAGAGAAGGATGAGACAAAGTTGTCTCCTTCTTCGCAGCCTAATGTATCAACTTTGGTTTATGTACCTTGCCTGATGGAGATTGAGGACTTGGTGGCGGTGGCGGACTTCCTGGACCTAGAAGCGGTGGGTCCGGCTGCTAGTACGATGGTTATAGGAGATGAGGAATTGGAGGAGGCGCAGCCTCCAGTCATTCAGAACTTTAAAGAGGTAGATGCTGTCTTGGTAGACAAAGGTGAGTGTCTACCACCTCCACCACTCCTACCATTGAGCCTGCCACCACCGTCACCACCTCCACCTTCCCCATTCCAACAAGGTATGTTACCGTTGAGACGTTAGACCCTGATGAATATCAGCCAAACTAGGTGTCATTGGCCCTGCAGATGATTGCATAACTATTGATCCAACTCTTCATGAGTACGTACATGATTAATTCACTCTAAATTGAATTTAATTTGAACAGAAGACTATTATTTAGTTTCTGCTGAGATATATTTTGACCCACATATCGATGTGTCTTGATCTTCCTCGACCTTTTACGTAGGCGATTGGAAGGGGTTTTATGATACAGTAGAGTCTGTCACAAAATTAAATGTACCAGTCCCAGCTCCTCCGCGATTTAAATTTGAATACTCTTTGGATGCGGTGGGGTGGAACTCACAATTATTAAGCAGTCATGATTACAACCTGGGATCTATCATTGATTTGAGTCCTGCTTCAACTATCTCCTACGATTCAGAGCTTTGCCCTTGGGACCAGCTCCAGCCATTGTTTACACACCACCCAAATTTGTCCGAATTCAAGCAACATTTGCATGATGGTATTGATTATCCTATCAAGGAATTGAGTGAGGACGACCACTTGGCTGAACTTGATTCGGCATTGGAAATTGGGAACCAGAAATTTGCCTTGTCGGAGGAGAATGCCCTTTTCGTCACTGACCTCATGCGGGAGGATATCTCCTTTGGTTATGGCATTCCAGTGTCTTTGGAGGCTGTGAGGCACTTGAAGGAGGGGGCCAAGGTTTACCCAGTGGGTTTGCAAGAACAGTGGACCATAGACAAGAATGGGGAAACCATCCCAAAGAAACGGGTGACACACAATCTTTCCAGGGACAAGAAATGAGGAAAGGCAATAAATCAGCAAGTTGACAAGGACTTACAGCGCCCACCATCTTTGGTTTTGCCCTGCTCAGATTCCTTCACCTCATCCATCATATTCGTTGGAATTACCCAAATGAACGCATTCTTTGTAACAAATTTGGTGTGGAGAAGGCTTATCACCACCTGCACACAACTGCATCGATCGCATGCAAATGCATGGCAGTTTGGTTCCTGGATGGGATGTGGAGCCCTTAATCACACCAACCTTGCCATGAGATTGGCATCATCATGATGTGCCTGCCTTTTGGCTTGACACCAGCTCCTTTGGCCTTCTGTACAACATCAGAAATGGTCTTTGATCTTGCCAATGATTTATTGCAATGTGAACATTGGGACCCTTGTACGCTTCCTTCCCTATATCACAATCAAATCCCTGAACAAATAAGACTGGACACTTCCATAACTTTTGGAGCAGCCTTGGAGGCAGATGTCTCGCTGCCTCAAGATTGTGTTGGCGGAGCAGAGGGCTACATGGATGATGGAGCGTCGGCAGTGTTGGATACTAAGCCCAACACAAGTATGTTCTGGTGGACTTGCAAAGCAGTGGCAATGGCTATGTTCCTTGTCTTTTGCCCATTGGCTGGGATCTTGGAGCCCTTTCCTCGTCCAGACTGCGCCTCAATCAGAAAAATTCTGGCAGAAGGTGGTATTCATGAGATCATCATTTTCCTTGGTTGGTTGATCAACACACGGTTGTTTCTGATACAGCTGCCAGATTCAAAATTCAAAGCATGGAGTGCGCAGATCAGACAACTAATGGCAAAAAGAAGAGTGACGTATGAAGAGATCTTCTCCTTGATTGGTCAGTTGAATCATGTGGCTTTCATCATCTCGGAGGGGCGCCATTTTCTGAATAATTTGAGGAAGGCCGAGAGCAAAGCCAACCGGTATGGGTCCACTTGATTAAATAGACCAAGTATGAAGGATCTGGAGCTGTGGTTGGAGTTCCTAGGGATGGCTGCCCATGGAATTTTGATCAAAAGAATCATCTTCCGTTGTTTGATGACTCGTTGTGTATCAGATGCTTGTAATTTTGGAATGGGAGGCTACTCTCCAACCACAGGCATTGCCTGGCAATATCAATTCACGCCAGAGGAAGAGGAGGCCCTGACCACCAATTCGAAAGAATTCTTAGCATCAGCAATAAATGCAGACTTTCAGTTGGAGGAGGATCCATGCCCCTTCCCTTGTGTCTTGAGTAGAAGCAACAGTTCTTGTACAATTGGTTGGATGAACAAATCCAACCATGACCCCAATGAGGCACCAACCCAAGACACCATCGGCCGGTTCTTTGCCAGGAGTATCATCCGTCACAAAGCATGCTCTTATTCCCAACACCTCCCGGGTGTATTTAACGTGGTGGTGGACTCATTATTGCACAATTTTCACCTCACCAATGCTCAACTCACTGGTCGCATCACGTCCATTGATCCCTCTCTCTCCATCCGACAGTTCAAACTTGTTCCACTGCCACAAAAATACGTCTCTCTAATTGGCTCGCTGGCGTGAAAGCAGCAAGGGAAGATGGTGTCACAAGAGACACACACCAGAAGCATTCTTGCAGCTGGGGTCAGTGGTTGGACTTCTGCGCCCAAATTGAACTTCCCGACCCCTACATGGACGGATTCTGTGCATCAGACAAGATTTTCTACTGTGGTGCATTTATGCATGCAATCAGAGGGGGTGAATTGGGAGCATCAAATAGTAGAGTCAAAGGTGACACCGCAAAAACGGCCTTCAATCATGTGGCGGTGGCCTTCATTGCAAGTGATTGGGACAGCCCAATTGTAGATTCTCACGGCAAGACCCACATTTTCTTATCTTGTCAACACCAGGGTTACAAGAAGAAAGATCCAGCAACGAAACATCAAAAAGCCCTCCCACCAATAGTTTACAGACACTGCCTACGTACAGCCTCTCTTCCTTGTGAGTTGGCTTGGGCTCATCTCCTTGCCGGCGCCCTCTTCTTTGCAAACAGAAGTTGCAAATACACAAAGGTAGCACAGAAGGATTTGAAAACACGACCAATCCGGGCTTGTGATGTCACCTTTCACATAGGAGCCAAGGAAATCAGCCACAAAGAATTGGAATATCGTCAACCATCTAGTGTGACTATTACATTTGGAAATCAAAAGAACAATCAGCAGGACAAATGCGTCACCCAGGATTCAACTGGTGACCCTGAACTTTTGTACCCAGGGTTCTTGGAAGATTGGGAAGTTTTCATTTTCTTTGATGGAGAGAAACTCAGCAAGATTTCTTTGGCTGAGATCTTGGTTGATATACAATCATCCATGGACTCAATTGGAAACAACACGCTAGGTTTCACCAGTAAGGAAGTCAGCACGCATTCAAATCATTCAGCGACCATGATGATGATGTACCTCGCAGACATCCCAGTATACACCATCATGCTGGTAGGTTGTTGGCTCTCTGATGCATTCCTATCTTACATAGAAAAGCAAGTAAAGAATTCACAAAAGGGGTCAGCATGACAATGCTGTCAAACGACACCTTTTATAATGTCCCAATCACTTAGAAAGCTCAGCACAATGACGGTGGGCCAAAGAGCAGGAACCAACACAGACGAGCCAATTTGCAGCAGGTTTTTGGATGGAAGGGCCCTCTTAGACTCCAGCTCATCCCACGGGACTGAGGAAACCATGCTTCTTCTCTGGAGTTATTCTTGGTTGGATTCTGAGCCCTTCCTTCCATCTTTGCTCCTTGGATCAATCGTCTCAGGCTGATTTGGCATAGGGCAGACGGAAGGTTTTCAGATTGGTCTTAGTTTTGGACCTGGCTTAGTAAAACTAAGTTTCAGGCCAAAAACCAATTGCAATCTACCTTTATGCCCTCTTGATTGATTTCTAGTTGCCCACTGATAGATGCAAATCCCAGTCCCAGGCTGGACCTGGAACCAGAGGATTCACATTGCCATTGCCAGTCCATAGACAAACAGAACAGACTATTGGTGTTGCTGGTTGCGTCATTTTGTGAGAAGGGGTGGCAGCTAACAAACCTCCCCTGACACGTGACGTTGAAGTGAATTATCACGGTCTGGGAGTGATTTGTGATGTCAACTGAAGATTTGGGACTCGTAAGAGATACCTAGCTTGGTTGGCAATCCACAGCCAGAATCTTATGGATGTCAGACTTGCTCATTTTTTGGGATTGTTGCTGTCATCACCATCGACGTTGGACAATGGCAAAGGCCTCGGCAACTGTTTTCAAAAACCCCTTCCCCACCCTATATCCTTTTCTCCAACCACTTTTCAAAGTTCATCTTCAAATTTTTGACAAACAGAACAGACTATTGGTGTCGCTGGTTGCATCAGTACTCATGGTAGACATAGTCAGAAGGGATGGTATCACTTGGGAAGTGCAAAACAAATTACCTAGTAAACATCTAGTAAATAGGGCTCCACTAGTAAATGGGTAAAATGCTAGTAGGTGCCCAAGGGTAATTTTGCTGAAAAGAAACTGGTCATATTGGTCTTGACTGGCTGAGAGGGAGGGATAATGGCAATGGGAACAAACATGATGTCATAATCATAAAGGTCCCTCATCATTTCATCTCCCATAAATGAGAGGTGTATGATTTTGAGTCCCTGTCCTTGTCATATGAACTTAACACATTCAACTGACTGTAGATGAGAATCAGCACAGACTGACATCAAGAATGAGTCATCTACATGTGTTGGCAGTGGTGGCTCAGGAAATATGTGATATCAAAATCAACAAGATTGAAGGGTAGGGGAGTTGTTTCAGGATGGGTTGAGGAAGGGTCTGGTCTAACCACAATGTCCATTGGCATGCTGCTAGGACTAGGAGCTCATGGATGACATTCCTGGGGACAACTCATGAGATAGAGGATGGAGGGTTGGATGTGTTGAACATGTAGATTTCTGTACTTATGTTTGCAACTTAATGTTGTAAGTAGTTATGAGATTGGGTATCCACATACTAAGTATCACAGACAAATTCAGCACATGGTCCTAAGGGTAAATTCTGTGTAAGACAGTGGTTTGCTACTGAGTGATGCAGATTGGCCTGGTTGGTACACCAGGCCAAACACTCACGGGTAGGGGACTACCTATGTGACTGAGTTAGGGGGTGGCAGACTCTGGAAGTGAAAATTTAAAACCCAACCATACTTTTTCAAACTTTGCATTTTAAAATATCCCTCCATACTTCAATCTTAACGCACTTATTAAGTGCGCTAACGAATGCAATTTTTACTAGTAAATTGCGATTTTTACTAGTGATTGGGACCCTTTACTAAAATCCTCGTTTCTCAGTGAAT
>JALLOT010001037.1:0-16494 GCA_036939595.1 Thalassiosira livingstoniorum | reverse complement strand
GAGTTTTAGAATCTGGCCGTCTCGACCTTAATGTACGCAGTGAAGGGCCGTGAGCCTAAGTACTTACCTAGGTACTTATTAGGAGTACTTGTATTAGGTATGTTGTTAGTAGATACTACGAGTATTACTTAATTAAGTAGTACTCGTAGTATTATTAGTACATACCATACTCTACTCTTATTGCATCTATCGCCGAATTTAAACTCTCTCTCTCTCTAGTCTTGTAAAGAATTTTATTATCAAACAGTATCAAAAATGAGAATGTTGGTAAAAAAATTTCAGGTATTCAGTTTATTAGAGTCAGAAGTAAGTAAGTAATAGTAATAGTAGTTGCTGGGTACTCCTACATAGACAGCTTAACATAAGAAGTAGAGGCATTTTTTCAGTTTGAAATTGGTATTACTACCAAGTTAGTGTTGTACTTTACAAAAAATATATATTGTTATGTATACCTTTAGATGCCAAATGTGCCATTCATGGCTATATCACATAAAGCAAAATGACATTGACTGGTTTGGTGTCTACTAAACCTACCACACATCATAAAACTTTAGTATTTGTAACAATGAGTGAGATGTGATGATGAGACACTGGTAAGGTATATGTCAATTAGGTTCAACAAACTATTACCAGGATTTTTCCAACCTCTGAATACCCAAAGGCCAGACATTCAATTCAATTTGATTCAATTCAACAATTCAGTTACCTTAACTTTCACCCTGGAGGCATAAACAAAATAGAAATAATAACCCTGTACAATAATAATATTCTTCAAACTTTGTGCTAAGATTTTGTAGAACCAACAATTTTCAGTGGTCACTGTTTGATAGGGCCTTCAGTTTTAATCATTTGGCATTCAATCAACAAAACAAAGAAAACTTTACTTAAGACTACCATTTTATGGTGCCAAGGGAAGTCAAATCATGTCAGTGAAATTAGAAGAAGTGGAATTTTTTGCCCTAAAATCAGAAGAAAGAGATATTTATCTAAATATATGTGACCACTATTTCTAAGTTTTGAGTACACTTGTTGGAGTAAGGGCAGGAGTAAGGCATTAGTGGAATATCAGACATACTGTACACAGTCCTCAGCATTTTTGAAAGTCCAAACAAACTCCAAAAACTGGTTTTATATGGTGAGCGGTCATTATGACATATGATATCAGCTAAAAAAATTAAAAACCCCAAATTTATCTAACAAATCGTCTTTAACACTAATATACTTATGAATGACTCATAGAGATGACATTTTTTCACCAGTGTTTTGTGTCAGTAGAAGCAAGAACAAAATTTCTACATGTATGTCACATATTCCATTAGTGCCATACCCCTGGTAAGGTTAAATTTCATCATAAATATCAGATGAAAAATAATTTCAGTAGTGCAATGAAGAGGAAAGTAGTTTGCCTGTAGATTAATTAGCCAATGAAACTAAAATACATAGTTCTTAGGTATTTCCATTTCAAATAATATAGAAAACTTTACAAGTTTAAGCCCTTGTCATTGTGCTTTGAAGTAAATCTGAAAAAAATTTTTACTGACTTAATCCCTTCATTCATTGAGGAAAATTGCAATAGTTGATAAAAAAATTTTGATGGTCCAAACATATCTTCCAAAATATTATACAATGAAATGTGTATACGAGGAGAGCAAATGTACATTATTATTATTCAAGTTTCCTTTCACCAATTACAAGTGCACTTACTGACAGTAATAACTTTAAAAGTAATTCTTTTGTACAATTCATTTTGGTTGTTTCTGTTTTCATTTTTCCTTTTATGTTCCCTTGAATGTAAGGAATTATTTTTGAACAAGATCTGAATGAATGACTGTTTGTGGTACATAGGAAGTTTTCAAGTATTTTTTGATATAATGATCCTGAAATTAAGACCTAATTTAGGTAGTATGAGAGAGAGAAATCTACACATCAATATTTATGTTTTACAAGTACAAGTGAAAAATTGTATTAACAAGTTGGAATAAAATGATAAGACATGAAATTTGATGTGTAGCAAAATTTTGGAGTATTTATTGTAGCTTTCAGTGTTGTTGAGCTGAAAATGCAATAATTTAATGATCCTAGATAAAAACTAGAAATATAAGCTCAAATTGAAAAAAAAAACAAGGAAAATGTTTGCTTCTTTTGTTGTTAGGAATAACTTTAATAGAGAGATTTTTCACTTTCAAAACAACTATAATATTTTGATTGAAAGTGAATTAAAGTTATTACTTCAAGTAGTGCTGGTTTAACAACACTAAGTGTTTCCAAATATTTTCTAGATAGTCTCATTGAATTGATATTCTCAAAAAATGATGAGTAAAATTTTCTGTGAAAGGCAATGTCTTAAAAGGTACATTTGAAGTGCTCAATATCATTTGTTAATTTTACTACATGTTTAGTATTGGAACTTGAATTTCACTGCAATTTATAGAACAATCTGTTCTAAATCATAAAGTGATCTTTTCTATTAGGATTCTTGATAAATAATGTTAGTTTTATAGTCTATTCTCATAAAAAATCAAGCATAACTTACCATATTATCAACTAAAAGCTTTGCATGACCATTTTTCACTAGAATATATGAAACTTATTGCAAATATCATCTGCACAAAATTCCCAATGAATTATAGGAAGGGTAACACCTATCATCCATAGTGATGAACCAAATGTACTTCAAAATTTCTTTTTCATTATTGTTATTACCTGCATAAAATGATCTAGAACTGTTTTCTATAAAGAATGTTATGAAATGTAACTGAAAACCAAGCCTACATTTTTGTGAATCTTGTCAATTCAAAGATGGGTTGTGTCAATTTTCAGTCATTGCTCTAATTGTTGGTGCAATCAAATCCATTTTTTATTTGCACCAGTTTTGTTTTATAATGAGATTTCTTTCACCCATTTTTTTTATTATTTAAATGAATTTTGCAATCAAAAAATATCCTTCACTTTACGCCCATTTGGTCACATGCATGAGTTTTTGCACTCTTCATAATTACTACTTTTCAGAATTTTTGAAAATTTACCCTATTTGAATATTGAATTTTTCCCATTTTTTTCAAACAGGGCAAAATTTTACCAGGTTTGTTTTCAAAGGTGGGATTGCTTTCGCCAACAATTATTATGGTAAGTAAGTACAATTTTTGGGTTTGTAAGAAATATGATTTTATACTTAGTTTTAAAGATTTTTCCTATTTTTTACTACATTCAGAATATATTTGGCGATTCTACATAAATGAGTCGATACCTTAAGGAAAAGCCATACCCCTGATTTTTACCCAATAACAAGATTCTATGGTACAATACCACAGTACGAATATTGTAATAGTATTTTTTTACGAGTATTCCTACGTAGTGCGTGAAGTAGTAAGTACTCCTATTATCTTTTAGATTACTCACAAGTAGGTAATACTTCCTCAAAGATGGTTTCTTCATACCATACCGCCCCAAATGAGAGGGGATTTCACACGGACTTATTTTTTTAAATAGTTATACCTAGTTTATCAAAAAATCCACATATTTTTCGTGGCTAAAATATTATTGCCTAAATAACATCGCCAAATCTATCACCCCATACCATATCATGCACTACCCCATAACACACTCAAAAAATACAAAAATGTACAATCCATAACTGACATGACAATGACCCATAACCTCCCCCCTGCTTGTCAAAGCAACAAGATAAGTTCTGCTTGTACTGCTCCTTTTGACTTTTTGTTTAGTATCCCCACTGCTAAATTTCCCTCCCTCACTGTTCCCTCCCTAAATTCATTCAATACTGCAAATATTCTTGATCCCACCTCCACTACTACTGCTAACACCACTGTTAACCCCATCAGTACCACCATGGCCACCACAAACTTGACTGTCACCATTGCCACCATTGCTTCACCCTCATGCCCCCCCGAAACACCACCGCTTTGACACCTGCTGCATCCATTGATGGTATGGTTGATATGTCTCCACCATGTTGACACCACCAATGCTGACAGGTGCATTGCAATGGCAGTTGAGCTTGCCAAAGCAGAACAAGCTAAAGAAACAAAAATCATGTTAGCCATTTATCAGCCCTAAACATGACACCCATCAAAAAGTAAACTGTAGATGTGACTCTTACAATGACAAATTTAAGCTAAGTGCATCATCTTTCTTGGTCAATTGGTGTTTATTTTCACATTTTGCAGTCACTTGATGCTCATGAAGGATGACAATGAGATACAAGCATGTAGTCTCATTCTAATTAGCTATATATCATTGCCTAAAAAATGATTGCTAAATAGTTAAGCTATTAGTAGTATTAGTCCAGATGTAATAATTTGAGTCAATTAAACCACAGTTGTTGGAAGATTCACTATTGTCGGGTAGTAGCAGTGGGAGGATTGAAAACATTCATTTGAGTCCACTAGCTATATTGACAAGTTGATGTGTGATGTGTCATGATTCAATGTAGATTGCAACAGATTTATGGTATATTTTCTACATAGAATGCCACAAATGCTGTAAGACCTAAATCATAGGGGGCTACACCTAATTAATTCACCCAGATTTGTGAGTGATTATTTGTATTTTGGATGCCACTAAGAGGAAGTCTAAGATAGGTTTTAGATTCTGCAAAATTGCTGGTGTTGTGTTGTTGTGCTGAGAAAGTGGTTTGAAATTGATGGTGTGACATGGGACATTGTCTCGATTGACTTGTCATTGTCAACCCTCTGTAGACATGTTCCAGTAGTTGCAAAAAAAAAATATTTGCTTGGAAAAATAGTTACAAAATAGTATACCTTCTACACCTCCTCTACATACCATTTTTTCTAATAATATTTTTACCACAGTACAATGCTATTATTTTTACTCATGTATATTGCGTGTGTCTCTGTTCATGGTCACACTTGGTCTTGGCTGGACAAGAAATGATGATTGAAAAGGGGCATTATTGTTATGCCAGGTACCATAGTAAAAGTAGTTATGGTAATAGGTACAGGCATGCAACTTTACAATTTATTAAATTTCATCTAAGAGACTCCAGGCCAAAAATTGTTGGATTTTAATAGTTGCAAAAGTTGTTGCCCCAGATGGAGAAGGAGTCAATAATCGCAGCAGTGCAACACCAGCATTTTTGCAACTTCTAAAACACATCTTAGACTCCCTCTAACCCTATCTCTAAGTACTTAGTAGTAGTACATACATAAGGTACCTTAATACTCCTGTATGTAAGTATTAATAATTATTAGGCTATTAAACTTTTGTCAGTGCATACCAAACACATGAAAGGAAGAGGGATCTTAATGGATACATCGATGAAAAAATATATAAAAATAATAAAAAAAATTTTGCAATAAACGTAACTATTTCGGATAATATTCCCATATAAAAACCAGTATGCTTTGGGCGCGTATGAGTGAACCATCTCCCCACTCATTATTTTTACAGTATGAATGGTGTACGGTATCTTACATAAATTTTAACCGACCACACAACATCTTGCGTTGCTAGTACTAGGGTAACAGGGGAAGCGCCCCACCCTGAAAATTGAAACTAAGTGTCAACCTAATTGTAACTGGGTCGAAACCGATGTTAAACTAGTACTTCAAAGCTACAAATTGAATTGCATCTTGTCTACATGTAAAGGAATAAGTATGCCAATTTTGAGGGTATGAGGCAGCAGCCACGTTGCCTTCTCACAGCCAGCAGAGCAGCCATATTTTCGTTGTCGTTGATCTTCATTTTTCAATTTTCACGATGAGCAAAAAGAGAAGAGGAAAACATGACCGTAGCCGCTCAATAACCCCCCCTCCACCACAGAATGGCAATGGGGGTTGGGCAGAAGAAGTGTTTACTCTGAAGGATGCAGTGTTGATGGTGAGTTGATTGTTGTTTGAGCTAGCAGTGTGTGGCGGACGGTGCCGTCCGCCAAGTCTTTTTTTTCTCCATTGACGATTGACGCAAACTTTTGCTGCTGTTTCTTCTTGTGCTCACAATGGGAACGGATGCAGGTAACAAAGGCGGGTTTCACCCCGAAAATGGCAATCCGCACTTGCAACGGACAGGTGGATCCCTCTGATCTCAGTCGCGCGTTGAAGGAGGCCACCAAAGTCCATGCGGATTTGGTGGCAAAAGCGGAAAGGCAGGTGTCAAGCGAAAAAGCCAACAATTGTCTCATTGGCACTGAGGTGCCAGGGGAAGAACCATCACCAAATGAACCTCTTGGGGCAGATTCCTTCGCAGAGGATTCTCTTCTTGCCCTTTCATCGTCAATCCAATGAACGTCAACCGAATCGCGCGTTTCCAGCCTAACAACTCCAACGAAATCATCGTCTTCGTCTGGCAGCAACGAGTTCTCACTTTCACCAGCTCTGAAAGGAGCCCCCTTTTTGAAGGGAAAGCCAAGCCACTTCCAAAAGAAGGCGGCCAAGGCTGTTGAGAAGCGGATGGCTGATCCTCCCACACCAGAGAATCCAGCACCTCTTGAAATCAAAAGGATTCGCACGCGAAGAAGTCAAGCACAGGTGAACGCCCACCATCGCAACATGATGATGACAAAGGAGAGCGTCATGTCCCGTTATTCAAAAGCCATGAAAGAGGCGTCACAGCAGATTGCTGATGTGGAGGCAGGGAAACTCAGTAAGGGGAAGGGGGAAATAATTCGCGAG
The DNA here is from genome assembly GCA_036939595.1 of Thalassiosira livingstoniorum. NCBI lineage: Eukaryota > Bacillariophyta > Thalassiosirophyceae > Thalassiosirales > Thalassiosiraceae > Thalassiosira > Thalassiosira livingstoniorum. The sequence continues at coordinate 9,844 of JALLOT010001037.1, read as the reverse complement.
ACCAACGCAAAATTCGGGCTCGATGGTGTTGTCGAGGGTTTCAAGGAAAGAACCCAACTAACTTTGAGAACCGTCGTGAGACACAATGAGAAGGGATTGGTCGGACAGTCTCCCTTGAAGAAGGGGCCGGAACCAAAAATCGATAGGGACTATCTTCGTCTTAACGCACTGCATGCGAACATGGCTCAAGTTGGCACGAGCGGTGAACTTGGGGCCCAAGAAATGCTCGCAATTATGACGGCTGGTGTGCTTGACACCCTCTACGAAGATTCATTCAATTTACAATATGCTTGGTCAAAGTGCCGGGAGCTGAATGTGGACATTCTTTCGCCCTCGGGAGCAATTGTAGCAGAAGACATACGCTGGCAATGGGTGACATATGAAAACCTGAATCAGTGGTTTACTGATTGCAAGGGCGTCTACCTGAAATACGGGTTTGCAATAGATGAGCCAGAAGTCCTTCCTGATGGGACTGTGGCTGAGGTGACATTTGTGGAAGCCCTCAAGTCACGAAGTTTGCATTTTGATGAGACCGAGCATCCCCTCTCAGATGTTCGTGATAAGGGAGGGGCTCGGTCGAAGAGCTACATTAACCTCAATCTCAACCGAGGTGGATCGCGATCAACACGGGGAGGAAGGCACATAACTGGAGGGTATGCTGTGTCAATGGCGGGAGAGCTTCTTCCTCCTCTAATGATTTATGATAGCGGGGCAGAGAAAGAAGAGAATATGGCGGTGAACGACGCGTGGGTTGAGGGGCTTGGTTTCACACAAGGCAAGTACGGACACCCTCACTTGATCAAGCATATGCCCTACATTGTCGTGCGAAAGAGTGGAAGCATGGACAATAATTTGCTCATGCAGTTAATTGAGGACTGCACATTTGATCTTTTTCCACCTGAAACTGTTTCGCTTGATGTTGTGTTTGATCAGCATGGTCGTCTTGTGAAGGGTCCTGTTCTTTGGCACATGGATTCGGGACCTGGTCGCATAATGGCAATTGAGGGCAATGAGGACTTGTACGGAAAATGGTGTTCAAAGATGATGAAAAAGGGCGTCATAATGCTTGGGTTGTGTCCTAACACAACTTCTGTATCTGCTGTGATGGATGAACTTTGTCGTGCTTTTAAAATTGCCTGCAGAAAGACCACAAAGAAGGTCTATGCTGCCAAGATCAGGAAGGCTGCGCTTGAAATCGCGGAGAAGAAACAAAGAACTGCAGCTGCAATAGCTGCTGGAACTGCTCCTGCAAAAGGAGATGATACCACCAAGCTTTGTGTGATTGTTCCTCTTGCTGCTGAAGACCTGGGGCCAATCATTTACGGGAGACTGGACAAGAATGGATTCCCTCACCCTCAGTCCCCAATCGCTGTGCATTTTACCAAGGAGAAGATTGTCCAGGCCTTCTCAAAGCTTGGCTATTGTCCTTTCACTCGCAAACTGCTCGAAAACCCAAAGGTGCGCCACGAGAAGGGACAGGGTGTGAAGACTTCCCAGGTGGAGCAAATGGAGGAGTTAGAGAAGGAGTATCTGGACCTACAAGAAAAATGCCATGACAAGGGCTACTGCATTGCTCCCTTCGATGCCCTGCTTCCAACTACCACTCCTCTCATTCGAGGAAAGACGATGGAGGAGCGGGCAGAGGAACTCGCTAAGTCTGGGAAGGCAGGTTCTGCAGGTGGAGTTTTTCGTATTCTCGGGAACTTGGTGTACAACGGGGAAGAGCTTCTCCTGTCGCGCAAGATTACTCGGGAGAGGAAGGCAAAGAAAGAGCAAGAGAAGAAAGAGTCTAGTGAAATGAAGAAGAAGGAACTGTTTAAGCAGGCTTTAGCTTCCTATGAGAAGTTTATTAAGGGTGAGGAGCCAATGAGAGCGAGCGATTGGAAGCCTATTATCATGTATGTTGTGCCGGAGGAAGGGGTTCCAAAAGATGCGTCCAATCCATCACAATACACGTCTGGGAAGGCAATTAGAAACAGATTGGCTGAAATTGATGATTGGCAGAAGTACTTCAGAGATAGAACATCCGAAGAGGAGAGGGAGGAGGCAGTTGATCCAGAGCAGGCGATGCAAAGAGAGGAAGGAGATGATGATGCAGAAATACTTGAGTCTTCAGCTGACTAGATTGTTTCTTATTCATTGCTTAATGTACTTGTCTTTGTCCTTATAAATACTCTAGAAATGAAAGCCAGTTTATCTGAGTATGTATTGTAACTGAATCTAAGTCTTAGCCATGTTTTATTAGTCGCAGCAACTCTTTTGTAATAGAATCATGTTTGCATATTGAAAATTGATAAGTTTTATCTTAATTAGAGATCCGTTCCTACGTACGCTGTAGTATAGTTTCTACAGGGTGGAGCACTACGCACTACTGCTGTAAAACTTTTTAAATTTACAAGGTCAACAAGTGCCTAATGCATCATGTTCTGCTAAATATCACCCAAAATCCTATTAGAGCAATCTAAATGGGAGCCAATGGGACAACCTTATCCACTTTGTTGGGCATATTCACCATATTTTGACCCCATAAATGAAAATGGGTATCACTTCTACTGCATATCTAGTAAAAGGCATTTTAGTATCGATACCCTTTCGATACGTAAAAAATCTTGTTTTCCACGCATTCGAATGGATTTGTTTGTTTGAACACAAAAATGAAACACATTATTGAGGAATATTCTACGTGATTCCCATGTAGACCTGGTACAATGTTGCAATGTGTTATTGCTCCATTACAAACCAATAATTTTGTTACCTGAGATTTTGGATGTGTACTGGGTACAAATAAAAATTTATTTTTTATTCAAGTAACAAAATTAGGCATTGGGTGATGAGATCTACTGTGTACCAGAGTCTACATAGGAACACGTAGATTGGATGATCTGGTTTGAAAAGCTGGAGTCACACTAAAATGCTGAAAAGATGTTGTGAGATATTCATGTACTAGGTATGTATTGTACTCTATTGTACTACACTTAGGTACAATACCATACTAACAACCGACAACCGACTAACTGCCACCCGCCACCGCCCCTTCTCATAAAATATCTTTTTCATTCGTGCTCAATTTCCACCACAGTCAAACCAAGACGAAGAACCAACCAAAAGATGCAACAAGCAACAAGCTATGCACATGCAGCAATCAAATGGGCGTCCTTGGTCCCACCCAGTGCGGGGCGTCCCTTAGTTACTAGTAGTACAATACTGGTTCACGACACAACCCCCCAACTCGAGAGGGGAGAAAGTGGGAAACATGCCGTTCTGGTTCGATCGATTGCCAACTTTAGCTCCGCATAATTTTCAAGAACACCAATAATCAAACAACTTCCAATTTCAAACAACTTCCAATTTCAACCAAAATGTCGCGGTCACAGTATGAGCTCGTCTCCTTCAAGCATAAAGTCAGGGACGCCCTTCAAGCAGTAGAACGGGTCCTCGAAGTGGAACGAAAGCCACACTTGGCAGAGGAAGTTGAGCACACTTACGGCGATAAGTATGGGCTCGTAAACACAACCACAAATGCAGCCATTATTGCCTACATCAATGCGCTCAAGGTTCTTGGTCTGGATGCCGGTGTGCTGAAATCAATCGACAAGACGAAAGCCACCACGATTCGCTTCGATTCATCGATCGATTGCAAATTTAAAGAAGAAGTTGTGGTCGATGTGCCTATGGATGTGAGCTTTACAAAAGAAGAAGAAATTAAGAGCACTGGAATTTTTGGAAATTCAAAGAAGTCAACAGTTTCAAAGGTAAGAGATTAAATATTTCACAAATAAAGTCGTTTCATTGTTATTGGATTTTATTTTCTGAATTATTTCCAATTTTTTTATTTTTTCTATGTATTTGTGCAGGTTGTCCATCATGTTAAAGAGTTTCACTACAATGTTGAAATTAATTGGTCCATTTCCCTTTATTCCGGGACTAAATCTGATATGAAAAAAGTCATCAAATCTCGAAAATGCGTCACAAATCTCATCACTCAGTCAGAAAGGGCTCCCTTGCCAGAACACAAAAACTACGCACCTTTTGAGCTTTCATTGACGTGGCTTCTAAAGCAGATTGACACGGAAAACCTGACGTCGAACTTCAAAGTTGATATGGAACATGAAAAAACAAAAACACCAAGAAGAAATGATGAAACACAAAAGGCAATTGATTTTGCAGAAAATATGGATATTTGGTTTGGCAACATTAAAGTGTTTTTTGTCAATACTTTGAAAAATGCCGTTATTGTTCATCATAACCCGGCATTGCCGAAACCACAAACGTTTTCTGTATCACAGTTAATGACAATTCAAAACGACTACAAGATTTTCAATCCTATTTTGCCCCTGATGGAGGAGGTGAACGAAGCCGGGGGCGAAGAAGATCAGGTTACCAATATGTCCGTGTTGGGCTTGATGGCAGTTCCCGGCGATGATAGTATGACGAATTCTGCAGTTTTTACGTCGAAGGACATGGCAAAGCTTCTCAACGAACAAGTCCGTACTCTAGACGAGTCAATGGTCGGGATTTCAAAGTCGCTTCCATTTGAAGCCAGCAGCAACATTCTATCTTGCGCGGAAGCTTCACTCGTGTTAGTAGGTCATCACATCTGTGATTTGATCAGCAATTTTTGTGCATCAATGTGTTATGTCGAAGACATGATGGATAGGCAGCTGGTGGCAGCCATCGGAAAGCGAGTCAGTTCTGAAGATTTGGACAAGTTTGTTGAGTTCCACAACGCAAAGTTCCTTTCTCCAGTGCCTAAGCCTTTTTCGCATGCAATCCGCCGGCCTGAGCATTACCCAGTTGGGCTTTTAAGTATTGAGGGTCAGGCGGGAGAGAATAAATGCATATTCACACACACGAGAGAAGTGAAACCATCGTCCAGTCTTAACATTCCATTGACGGCAGCTACCGTGCTTGAATTGACGGGGGAGCAGTATCTTCACGGTTGGATGCAGCATCGGTTTGGGACAAGCCACAAAAATCACCATCTCATTGCTCGTGCGCGGCAGTTTTCTTCGTTCATTCTCGTCATTGGCACCATGACTGGACCTAATACTTTGGAGCCAAAAGATGCCATCATTGTACAAAACAAGGTGAGATTCTCGTTTTTTTGTGATCGAGTCTATAAGTCATGTTCGCCGTTTTAATGCTCGTTTTATCATATTATTTTAACGCAGGATGAAGTCTTGATTCCTCTCCTACTCGAAGAGTTGCCAACAGCAAAGGAGTTCAAGGACGCTGTAAAGTCTCTTTCTCCAGAGCAGCAGGAGTTCGCAAAGGCATTTCGAAGTATGCAGTTGGCATCGTCCGTGTTTGGAATATGCATCATTCAAATCAAGCCTCAGCTTGAATCACTTTTGGGTCTTCCTAGGGACTCTCTTGATAAGGAGATGAAGCTGACTCAGGATTTGATGGAGTTGTTCATCGACTATCAAGTTCCATCGGACTTACTCTCATACAATGGGGTGATGGAAGATGTTGCTGTGGAAGATAAAATTTCGAATGTGAAGGAGCACGTCAAAGCCGTGCTGGATGTTGTCGAAGGGGAAAAGGATAAACAGCTGAAAGCCGCAGAACGTAAGACAGACATGGCAGCAGAAACAAGGATACAGCGGGTATTGGACGATGATGCATCACAAGCTACAGCACTATATGCTTGTAGTCTTGCAGAAGCGAGCGATAATCTTTCACAACAGGCAAATATTTTCCAAAAGTCGGCAAAGTCTCAAGAAAGATTTAGAAGTGCAGGTGCGGGTTCACGTCCAGAAGCAAGGAGGAGAATGATTGCAGGAGCTGCCCCAACTGCCATGGCAATGATGCCTCAAAGATCCGCTGGAGGACCCACCAGAATGATGTCTAAAAAAGCAGCTGCGGCCATACCATCTGTCGCGCCGTTGTGTGCGATGTCAACGAGCAGTGATGCTTTCTCGCCATCAGATGTTTCAAGCTTTGACTCTTCTGCAACAAGAAAAGAAAGCGCTAGTTCAACTGCTGTGGAAGGTGGAAAGCCATCTCTTAGTGATAGTCCTCACAAGCAGCCCTCTTCTTGCCAGAGTTTTGATTTGACTTCAATTCCCCAAACTATTGATGGTGCAGTGGAAAATTATGCAAAAGAGTGCGCTCTCAGATCGACCATTATCAAAACAACTGAAGAATGGACTCGAAACAGGCAAGAAAATCTTCTTTCTAAACCAAAAAAAGAAACCCTCAAAAGCAACGACCTTAAATTCTTGAAAAATAAGGCGTTTGATCTGTTGGATGCTCTCAGTCGCAGCGGCTCCCTTCCAATCCATTTCTCTGAGTTGCATGTGGTGGTGGCGGTAACGCATTACTTCGAAAAGGATGTAATGGCAACTGTGATTCAGGACAATGTCAACCCGATTGAAAAGCTAGAGATGTCCACTCTCTTGTTGGCGAGTGCGATTCATGGTGTTCCGGCGAGAGAGCTCGTCAGGACCGGAAATGATTTGAATCGGTTAGAAATAGCATTGCCACGTCTTCTCAAGAATGAACGCAACGAGTAGGCGAAAGATCGGGTTGCGTTTGTCATTTCGTTTGTATTCCGTGTTGTGTTGTGTTGTTTGATGTGATTTTCCACGTTCGTTTGTTGACGTTGTAGAAATAAGTCGCTGAGGGAGATTTTTTTGTTGTGCACTGGTGCGAATGTGAAAGTAGAAAGCAATGGTTTCATTTTGGTCACAGAGGTGGTACCTGAAAAGTGGTTTTCGTGATTTTAAACGAGTCCGTGCAACTTAGGTTAAATTTTACGCTCAGGCTCTCCTTTGTGACAAATACGATTGAATAGTAGTGTATCAAATTCAATTGGAAAGAATACATTGTCGTTAGCAATTTTTTTGACTTAGGATTTCAGCACCATCCATACAAAATAGAAAAATGGCCATTGGTAGTAGAATAAATGTGTTCCGTTGATGTAAAGCCTATTTGCTGATCTACTATCATTCTAGAGTTAGCCCAAAGTGCTTGCATCGCTGGAGAGGAACGAAAAAAAAATAAAAGCAGCTACCTTGCAAAATACAACCCAGATAATAAAACATAAAAAGCTGGCAAGTGACCAAGGTAAATTTGTTGTGACATCCCTAATTGGTTTGCAAACTCACCCACTGGCATCTCACTTCTCAAGCTCCAAAGTGAGGTACTGACGAATTTGAGGGAGCAAATCATCACTAAAAAACAGTGTCTAGTTTCAACAAAACAATTCCCTAATTTTACGTTTGGCTCATAAATGAACAAGATAAAGATAAAGTATGCATTCCAGGCCACAACAACCATTGTTGTCAGTTGAAAACTAATTCAGATTTAACACCTGAGAGCAAATGTTATTTCTATATAAACCCATGAACAGTAATGCAAAACCCAAGTTGGAAGGACATCAATGGGGCTTACAAGCCCAGAAGGAGGATCCAAACAAGGTCTGAATCAATGTTGAACAAGGTGTTAACTTTGAATAGTCCATCAATCTGTCTATTCTGTAATTCACTTAACCTTCCAGTTTCCCTTTAATAGCCCAGTCATTCAGAATGAAGCTGATTAGGATAAGTTGAAATATCATTCATGAGGTGACAATAGAAAAAAGCAGGGATCTACCACTCCCTTTCCCAAGAACACTCATTGTCCCACTCCCAGCAGTAGCTCACATGTAACCTATTCTTCCAGGAGTTCCTCAGATTCAGAAAAGTCACCAACATCTTCTTTTCAAGTCTTGGGGAAAATGCATGTGAGATCCATTAGATCTCATTCCATTGAGGCATCAACTGGGAAATGCTTTTTGACATGAAAGTTTCCCTCTGTAAAACCCTCTAAAGTATTCCACAAAACCATTTACTCAATCAGGTCAAGAGCCTGAGTGTTCATGCAACCCAATCCACTACTCTGGTATTTTGCTCATAATCTCTCATCCATACATAGGATTGTCCTAAATACCATCCACTCTTTGTAAACTGTACATGATCTCATCTTCCAACTCCTTCAACATGGATCAGTTGGACATTCAGATGTGACTTCAAAACCAAAAACCAGTCATGACAGTTTTCCTTGGTGCTTTGACTGTTCCACCTCCACTCCCTTGATGACCATGCTGCTTGGCCCAATCCCCTCATCATCTTTGTCATCAATTAGCATGGCTGCTCATGAGTTGTTAACTCCCTTTTTGCTTCCTTGGCTTGAAGTGGGAGTTTGGGAAATTAATATTTACTGGGAGATCAGTGTACAAAACAAATTAGACTAATTGGGATGTGTGTGTTTGGACGGGGCCGCATGGTCATTACCACAGGAAATGCAGATGATTCAGATGTGGTTAATCTTGTGGCTGAATTGCTATTGTAATTTGTTGTTGGACAGGGTAAAAAGAGCCCAGGCAAGAATACACAACAATCAACAACAACCTTCACACCACCAATCATTGCAAATAACATTCAATGTTTTAAATACAATGGTATCTCCAACTTCCACTTGAAGGCTGGAGTCACCCTCAAGAGTGTCTCATCAATAAACCTAAATATGTACACTGGTGCTGTGCAGGTGAAATACTCTCAAAAATAAATTATCTACACACAGTGGAGTATACACTCAGTTAAGGAAATAGCTAATGTTGGTTGGACTGTACACTGTCATGCACTCCTGATCACTTAAACTGTCTGGCTATCTCTTCAGAGTTGATTACACAAAAAGACATACCAGACAGTTTTACTTAACAGCAAACTAGCAGTCATCTCCACTCCTAACCTAATACTGATACTACATTAGTTTCCATTAACAATCTAATTATCATGTTCCAGTCAAACTACCATAGTCTGGTGTGGAGATTGTTGTTGGATTTTTGTGTTATCCCTAATTGCTTTGAAAATCCACCCACTGGTATATCACTCCTCAAGCTCCCAAGTGAGGTAGGGACCACTCTGTAAAATATGTATTTAATGCACTCATAATCATGTGTAACTACAATTGTGTTAGCTTAAACAAGAAAAGTAGTTTAAAAGGTGTCCATGAAAATTTTGATGTGATTTTCTGCATCTGAATATGTACATTCACCAGTCTGCTGTTGGCAATAATGCCAATGAAAAGACATGGGTAGGGAATAAAAAAATGTGGGTCAAAATTGAAAGAACAAAAAGAACAAATGAAGAAAATTTAATGAAAAACAAACTTAAAAAAATAGTCAGACAAATGACCTTGAATTATTAGAATCAAGTAAATCAATATATAAGAGGCATAAGTTCTCTTCCATGCACTATTCTTACTTTTTTTCTATTAATATCTGTTGTACATTTTTTTTACTATTTCCTTTATATTAGTTTTACTTATATATATTCTCTTATGTTGACAAACTCACTCTTTTCTTTATTCCTTTCTCTCAATTGTTTGTGGTGTTTAATCCAATTTCCCAGACCCCAGGTTCCAAATTCAAGTATGTGCAATGAATGTTATTTTTTTTATTTTTTGTTTTTATGTATAATAAAATGTTACCAAGCGGTATTCTATTGTAACTAAAGCTTTGAAAATTCAACTTGAAATGATTTTTTGATAACGCATATTGTTTTCTATTATTTCATTATGTGAAATTTCATTATGTATCTTCAACTTTTTCCATTCAAAATCTTGTAAATTTTTGTGAAATTAAAAATATGGGAAAATTGTGATTTAAAGGAAGATAAAATTCATCATATCTCTGAGCTATCTGTACATGTAAATACTTGTATGTACATGGACGTGATTGAGAGGTATGTTATTTGATGTGTTCCCCCTAAATCTTTTCTTCTGTTTCAATGCGCTTGTTTGAAATAAATTAGCTTACAACGTAACAAAATTGAAATATTGAGGAAAACACAAATGT
>JALLOT010001036.1:0-16538 GCA_036939595.1 Thalassiosira livingstoniorum | reverse complement strand
AAGCATTTTATCAAAGGCCTTGCATGGACAAACATAGACAAAACTATGCAATTTAGCTAGTAAACACTACTAGCAAAAAATTTACCTAGGGCCGTTTGCTAGCAAAATTTTGACGGCTTATATCTCAGCAACAGATCATTTTTTTTTATGAAAATTTCAGGATCTTTCATTCTCACCCATTGAAACATGTGTGCAAATTTTCAGTCAATAATTTTGAGTTTGAAAATTTTGAATTTTTTTCCAGATCCCCCCTATTGTTGGGAGGGGTGAGTGTTTTTCTTCAGTGCCATGGTGACAAAAGCAGTATGAGACAGTTTGATCGGGTTGGAAAAATAGTACTTGTATGTAATGGCAATGTTTTCAGCATTATTTTTTGCTTTTATTTGTACTTATGATAATATGGTAGGTACAATACTACTTACTTAAGTAGGTGAATGTTGATGTGGCAGTTGTTGAATGAAGGTTGTTCCTCCACATTTGGATTCGGAATTGCAAGCCTGTGGTGGATGTGTGACGATTCAAAATGCAGATCTGGCTGAAAGAAGACAGACAGACTAAAAATCCCTAAGAAAGCTTTGGTTTTAGACTGAAACTGCCATTTTTGTAATTTCCTCAGAATTTCCTGTAATTTCTCTTGTACCATAATAGCCCGGAGATTGGCCTGCGTCATGGAAATAATTTATAATACTACAGAGGTAGGTCTACAGGGTCTGAGTCCCTAAATCTGTGCCTGGGACTCCAGAGACCCTGGGACTCCTGAGTCCTGAGACCCCAAAAACCAGGTTTACTTAGGTACAATACTTACTTCTCTTAGGATGCTTTTTAGGAGTAAAAAAGACCCAGATGACAAATAATAATAATGATGATGATGATGACCCATTTTAATCTGGCTGACACCCAGGCCCGCCGTCAGCCGCCGACAACATCAGATCTTCTTGCCCATTGCCCAGTTGCCCACCATTGAATCCATCATGAGCTACAATCGAGGACCCAGCGGCGGCAGCTACTACCCCCAAGGTAGAACCGGCAACAATGGCGGTGGTGGCGGGTATTCCGTAATGTCAGAAAACGACGATTATTCCCGAGCCGACACCTACACAATGGGGGATGCAACCTATGGGTATTCGGGACAGTCGGTGCAATCTGGATACCCGGGCGGCGGCGGTGGCGGAGATCGCGTCCACAACCAAAGCCAACAAACTTCTTCCAGCAGAGAATTTGCATATTCCACCCAATCCTCCGGATCTAGAACGAACCCAAATCTTGCAGCAAGCATGGGAAGTCGTAGTCACCTCACTCAGGCAAACAGCTATTCCAACAGTCATCGAAATAGTCGCTTGAGTTACGATGGTGTCAGTCAAGTTTCCATGGTCAGCAATCAACGTAAAGCTACTTCTTCCACTGGACAATTCAACGATAACTCTTCCTATTGCGGCACCGTCCAATCCACCCAAACATCCCACACCTACGACACCTACAACACCCAAACCACCACCCTAGCCCACGGAGGCCGAGGCCGGTGCCCCTACCAAATCGAATTCTCCGTCCAAAACTCCGGCAAATCCGTCTCCTCCTCCAAACGCCTCATCCACTTCCGCTTCGGATTCGCCGACCCCAACGCACTCTCCTCCGGAAAACTCGGCATCGAATGCCGGGGACGAGAACACGACGTCCTCATCTCCTGGTCCATCACGGGCGGAAAACGCTCCATCACCGTGGACGGACGGGAGATCTCCTACTCCGCGGGAAAACGCGCCAATGCTGCCCGCCGCGCGGACATTTTGGAAGCCGCGTGGGGCATGCCGGGAGATCACGTGTGTCAGGTCATTTGCTATGCGTACAAGCCGGCGGCGGGGAGTCCGGAGAAGAGAGATCGGAATTGGAAACAGTACAATTTGACGATCGACGGGAGGAGTTTTTTTGAGTTGCCACAGATTTTTGATTTGGGGGCGAGAGGATTGCGGAGGAAGCCGAAGGTGGGTGTGGGGGCACCTTCTACGATTACTACAGGGGGTGGCGATGGGGATGATGTGAGCGGTGTTTCATTGACTCCGAGTGCGGCGGAGCAGAGGGAAATGAAGAACAATATTCAATCGAAAATTGAGGCTCAGAGGAGGCTGATGGATGCGAGGAAGAAGGCGAGCAATCAATACAAACAGCAATATGCGCAAGATGAAAAAAGTGTCATGTCGGAACGATCTTACAGCTCGTACAAATCTGCAGGATCGAAATCTACCATGTCCAACCTAATCGATTTGGCAGATAGCTGCACGATATCTGAAATGTCTCATTCCACGGGTTCTCGCAGAAGCAGCGGGAACGATGATAGCACTCACGCACCCCAGGTATTTTCTACTGCTCCTTCGGAGTTGAACGATGCAAAATTGCGTAAAAACAACAATGCCACTTCCCAACATCCGCCGCCGGCGCAACAGCCACACCTTATCGCTAAGCAGCAATCAATGCCACCGAATGGAATGAAACCTAAACCATTGCCTCCATCCTCGGCACAGAGTTATCCACAAGTGCCACCACAGCACGCACGTCAGAATCCCAATGAGGCACACTCTCATGCACCTGTTCCAGTGGTTCCTGCATTGCCACCAGTACCACCAACCCAATCACACCAACCGCAAACACGACCAGCTCCATCGACGCAACCAGCGCAACTGATGCAACCGACACAATCAACACAACCAGCAAATCCCATTCCCACTCAGCAATTGTCTGTATTTGTTCCACAGCAACCTCCTACCTATGATCAAATCACCCGTGACATTTTAGGTGCTTATGATGGACAAGATGCAAATGCTGCTAATGGTGCAATCGGGGCAAATGGGCAGGAAGTGCAACACGTGGTTCCCAAACAGGCACCTGTTTTGGCCAATCAAGGCAACCAAACCATTCAGAGCAATCAAGGCAATCAAATTCACGCAGTGAATGGAAGCAACGCACTCGCTCCAGCTGCTCCACGACTTGTTCAAAACTCCCAGCCGCCTCGCCAACTCCAACAGCATCAGCAACATCAGCCACACCAACAACACCAACAGCACCAAATGCATCCACATCCACATCATCCCCAGAGTAAAGCTGGTGCAACTACGAGTGTGGAGCAAGGGATTAACAAATGGGGTTACTTCTAAATTGTAATGTAGTTGCTGGTGCTGTGTTGTACTATTGCGATGTTGCACTTTCCATGTGAACCAACATTTAGTGAAAAGTTGACTCGGGGCAGGGACTGGCTTAATGTCTCTTGTGGATTGATGTAATTTCGGGCTGTAGAAAATCTTTCATTAAATGTTGAGTGTTGAGTAACCTTTAACCCCCATAACTAGTTTTCCAGCTTGTTTTGTTTATAGGTTTGGCTAGTGTTGACAACTGAAAGTGTTTTGTATCAAGCCATTAGGTGGTCTTACTGATATTATTTATTTGCATTTTCATTTATGAAATATTTTGATTCAGATAAAAACATGTAGCAGTTCAAGTTTCTCAAAATTGGACAATCAACAGGTAAGCATGTAAATATACAGATGTCTGTTGTTCAACTTTAATTCTCGGTTCCAACAGTCAACTGCTGACTCCCTCGAAGTTGATTTTCTTCCTCTACGCCAGACTCTCTTAATCTACCGTAAATTTCATCAAAGTTTCTGTTCACATACCAATCATTCCTAAACCCACATTTCCTCTCCTCCTCCGTAATCAAATCATACCCTTTTGACTGAAGAAAATCTTGAATCTGCCGATTCACATCCGCCCGCGAATTCTTCGCCACCATAATAACCCCAAACCCAATCTTCGAAAAATCAATCCCCAATAACGCCGACAGCTCCGCCCCAGTAATATCAATCGTAAAAAAATCAAAGAAAAAATCCCTCGTTCCCAACGTTTGATCGAGTACAAGTTGCGTGGGAGTGCATTGAATCGGTATCGTGTCTTTTATGGAAGTGCCCTCCCACCATCGATTCCTATGAGCTTCCGATGAGAATTCCCATATGCCACCAGTGGCTTTGTTCGATGCATTGGCATAGTGAAGCATTTGATTATCATTGCATACTGCCGCGTGTACATTGGCAATATCATTGGGACGGTTCTCCACAAGATGTTGATAATTGTCCGGATCGAGTTCGATGTTGACCCCTCGCCAATTCAATTCCGGGGCGATGTAAAATGCATAGGAGTTGGAGATTATGATTCCGTCGTGGGCTCCGATGTCGAGGAATTTTCCTTCGCATATGCCGTTGAAGTATATGTTTAGGAGGCATTTGTCTTCGTTGTCTTGGGCTTTGAAGTATCCTTTGGAGGCGAGGGTGTCGATTTCTACGGTGGGGCATGTTGTGGCGGTGGTGGAGTGCCGATTGGTTTTGAGGGATACTTGCTTTGGATCTTTGTAGCTGAATAGGTTGAATTGGAGATTGAACGCTGCATTGCTAGGTGAGAAAAGAGCAAGAAGAGGAAGGAGGCGGGAGGCTTTCATCGTGGCTGTTGGGTGTTGGTGTGGGGGGAGAGGATTTTTTGTCATTCAGGGTTCAGGGCCTTGCGTGCATAGACGAAGGGTGTGGATGTGAATGAAGAGCCGGGGGGCGGCGGGTCGTGAATCGTGAAGTCGTCATTCATTTTTTAGTCATTATGGTACCGGAAGCTGGAAGTCATAGTACGTACTTACTTACATGCATAGTAGTAGTAGTACTTAAAATAAAATAATTATGGTATGTAGAGACAGGGACAGGTACAATAGAGATAGGAGTAATAATAACGAGTGACCTACCAGCAGCGACCAGGGTTCAAACAACCACCATCTACCATTCCTTCAAGCTTTCAAGCACCGCCTAAGCCGTCAAGCAATGCCAAACAGCGAGCATGCAGCATGCCATGTCGATCAGTATGGTGTATTGTAGTACGTGCTGTGAAACAGCATGCAATGTCTAACCGCAAGCAATTCACAAACCCACAATGGCCGGGGTCGGCTGGCTCCTTGCTCATTGCCAGGCTGCATCGATGCCGCTGATCTAGTTTTTGTATCCTCTCCCATCCCAATACCCGAAAGACAGACAAGGCCAACAAGCGACAATTCACCATTAAATCCTCGACGGCCACGAGTACATCATTTCCTCTTCAACCATTACACAATCCTTTCCATTAATTCAAAATGAATGACTATTTTTCCACAGAGCAGTCAGGGGTTGCAGCCATCTTCATCTCTACCACAATCTTGGCCTTACTCGTTGCAGCAGTTCTTACCAGTAGGCGAAACAAAGCAACCTCCCTCAAAATTCCCGGCAATCCAGGTGGTCAATTCCCCATCATCGGCGATACACACCGCCTCCTAAACCCTCGCACCATGGCCAGCTACCAAGTTGACAGTAGGCACGAATGGTCCTGTCCTCTATGGCGTACTTCGGTCTTATTCCAACAATGTGTGTTTGTCTCTGGTGCTTCGAACTTGAAACGGCTGACGGAGGAAGAACGAGTGAAGAAAAATACTGAGGCATGTTTTCCACCGCACCATCGTGCACTTTTTGGTGAACACAGTGTGGTGGTGGTGAGTGGATCCGAGCATCTTAAGTTGAGAAAAGCGATAAGTCCAGTGTTGCAACCACATCTGTACAAAGTTGAAATTGAACGGGCGGTTCTTGCATTTGTTGATGGCTGTCGAAGGAATTCAAAAAGTAATGAGAATGGGGAATATTTTCCCCTTGTGCCGGAGCTGAAAAAGTTTACGTTACGAGTGATTTTGAGAATTATCGTAGGAGAAGATCAATGGCAGGAATGGATCGAAAATTCTACTCTCGAGGGACTACTCGAAGATTTCTCGATCTGGAGTCGAGGGCTTTTGAGCCCTCCCACTTCATTCATTCCATTTACTGCCGCGCACAAAGCCACGATGGCACGTGGGCGCATAAGCAAAGTATTATTGAAAGTGATCCAAGAAGAAAAAGAGCATTTGAGTACAATGCAAAGCAGCAATCCTGGTAAAGCACGCTCTTTGATTCAGAGGCTGTTGCAAGCTGCAACATCAAGCTCCAATGGAAATGGTGTTGAAGACGACATAACTGCTCTCCCCGATGAATGGATAGTGGACAATATCTTTACTTTGGCATTTGCGGGCACTGATACTACAGCCTCAATATTGACTTCGGCATTTTTAGTGTTGTCTCAGGATGTGCAACTGAGAGAGCGACTGCAGACAAGCATTAAAAATGAAAGCACAGAAAAGGATAAACCGGTAGGATTGGACGAGGAAGATAATGACGATATCAAACATTATTTCGAAGAACTCATCATTGCNCAAAACGGAGACAAGCCAAAAATCCAAGATTGAAGGTGTCGATATGGGCAATGAATATGGTGTAATACCACCTGGTTTCCTAGTTACATATTCCATCGCAGGGACACTACTGGATGATGGCGAGACATATCCAAACCCATCGGAATTCAATGTGAACAGATGGCTCAAGAAAGGCGCTTCTCGCCAGCAACTGCCTCCAAATTGGGCATTTGGGGGAGGCATTCGAATGTGTTTGGGAAGATTTCTTGCCAATGCCGAGAGCGTAGCATTGTTGCGGTGTGTCTTGAGTCCAGAAACTGGGTTTTGTTGGGAATTGAAACAAGAGCAAAATTTTGAGTTCTCATACTCACCGGGATATTTTCCGAAAGATGGTTTGTTGATCAGGGTTAGCAGCTAGAGCTGAATTGTGATTTTCATTTGTGATAACATTATTTCCATGTAGTAGTAAGTAGGTTATACACTTTTGTTTCAAAATTGGAAGCTACGAAACAATGCTGGCATTGCCTTAATTAAGTTGTTCTAGGCTCTGCAACCTGTGCATGATCCAGGGCATGATTCAATCCTTAGTTGCTTTTTCATTTAGCCCGCACATTATTTGTAGATATTTACATTTCTGTTTTGTCGTTTTTCTTTCATAGTGCCACTAAAATCTTCAACCTCTTATACGAATCTTGTGAGTAAGCCTAACCAAGCTCCTACAACTGCTCCAAAGAAATGTAACTTCTCATGAAATGTCATTTAGGTCCAATCCAATGCATAAAGAGAATATTTGCAGATTGTGCTCATACATGTTGCTACATTTTTCTGGCGGTCGCCAGAATCATCACAAGGGCAATTCTGGTGAACCAGGACTTAAAATTAATTCAATTCTTTTTTTCATTTTGTAGGCTGGCACAACTATCACAATTGGATGACAGAAGGCTTTTTTTGTGGCTCTCATGTTCTCAGTCTGAATCAAAATTTGTTGGGGATGTTGAAGCTGCCTTGGATGAAAGCAACTGTAATGAAGAAGAGATGGAGCAGGTAGAGATAGGTAGAGATGTAAATAATGAAAGTGCACTGATGAGGATTCTTTCAGCAAGCACAAAACACACAATCACTAGCTTTTAGAGTGACCTCCTTCTCAAGATAGCTGATTGTTGTAATCTGTATGGGACGGTGAGGTGTCATCAAATGAAGGAGATGAATTTTCAATCCCAAAGCCTTTTTGTTTTGGTTTTGAAATATCTATGCTGAGAGAAAAGATGAGATGTTGCCCAGTACTGCTTTAGATCTAATATTATCATCCAATCAACCAAATTGTCTATGACAGCTGACACTCAAAAATATATGTTATTATGTACTTATATCCTATAGAAAATAATCTTTTGAATGTCCATTTTTTCTAAGGCCACATGCTAGAATTAGAATGCTTTGCTTTTTGGGGAGATATTGGTTTATTTTCAAACTTCTAGTTCCCAATATGTGCAAATTCCTTATATTGAATAGATAGAATAAAATTGTATTTAGCCTGTGGTATTCGATACAATGGATACAGATTACAAGCAACAAAAATAAATAATTGTGGTTAAATGAGGAAACTTGTGCTGCTTTTACAGATACATTGATACAAAAATCACTTAATGGATAGAAAAAGGGCAGTACAAGAGTCAGGTCATGGTATTCCATGATTGTAAATTCAGATATGGCAAAATAATTTCAACTATGATTCAATATTGGTTATCTTATGTGTGTCAGTGGAAAAGTTACTGGAGGTACTGTGTACAAGTAAAGGGCAATAAAAGTACCAAGTATATTGGTCATTTCAGAATACCTAAATTGGTGTCGCGTGTTGCAGTAAATAAAGATGAGAATGTTTTTGCAGCCAAAGATGGAGTTCCCATTATCAGATGTAACCAACAGGGTTTGTAAAAGCATCCAACACTTCATTCTTCATACTTGGATTATTTCCAAGTTAGATGCTTAATTTTACTCGGACTACTGTCCATTAGGACATATGGTCCAGCAACAGAAACAATGAAACTACAACTTTGAGACCAAATTATACACATAAACCAACAAACAACCAGAGCCACCACAAACCAAAATTTCTTGCTCAATGTTGACAGCAAAATTAATTGGTACATTCACTTCACAAATCAGATCTACCAACTGGGAACAACAAGAAATTCAATGACACCAAAACAGCTAACAGCCAGGAACTCAAACTAAAATGAACTCAGGGTACCAATCAATTGCATTCTTTCTTCCAAAGTGTGAGTGATAGTTGATAATGTCCTGATGTGGTAATAGAGCAACAGAGATATATTGGGAATACAAATGAAATATTATAATGAAACTGCAACATTGTGACAACTATTGCATCCTGTATCTGTCACCATTGTTGTGTCCCCACTGTAATTCCATCAGGCTCTTTTTCAGTCTATGGGTTGTTACTATATCCGGTTACTACATCACCTTAATTGTTTTAAAAGACCGTCTTTGTCTCTTCTCTGGAGCACATAGATTTATTTAATGTAATTTTGGTTGCTGTGAGCTGTAAATCAGGGCTAGCCACATGAACTCTTGACATCTTGTGGTGATTCCTTTAGTGCAATTTAGATTTGGGTATGGAGATAGCTCTCAACCTTGCATTAACAGTAGTCCCTATAAAATTACTCTAAAATTTACTTATTATTATTATTTTTATGGTGTATCCACTGATGGCAATGTTGTAAAAACGATTCTTGTTGCAAATGATTTATATTGAAATTTGAAATAAATGCATAATATTCCTCCCCATTATCTTAGGAAGGGCTAACAACCCATCTACAATAGGGATCAACTATGTACTCTAAAATTTCTGTTCCATAATTATTATTCCTTCCCATCATTCATATATCTGATAATTGATGATTGAACATTTTGAATTATTAATCAAACTAAAAACAATTCACGTCCACAAAACAATATAATATGAAATATGAGTCATCTTTGTCTCAATTTTGTCACAAAGTTCTCCAAACATCCAAATTGCAACTTTTTGATCAAATTAAATGTGTATTTCACAGTGCAAAAGAGGAACTGATTATGGGAGGGTAATCAATGGAAGGAAATAGTGTTTTCAATGCTAATGTGGTTATGACCAAAGTTTATTGTTGTATCCATGAAAAGGCTAAATGCAAGGTTGCTCTCCCAAAAAAGAAACTCTTAAAATAATTTTTGTTTTCAAAACATCAAGAAGAGCAATATTGAGCAAAGAAAATCACTGATCAAACTTTTTTGTGATTTTAGCAATTTCTCAGATGGTTCCTGCTCACAGCAGCCACCCAGAAACTTGCCAAACTAGAGATGAATGTGCATGGGTTGTGGGTATTAATTTTTTGCTATTGTTGATGGAATAGTTTTCAGGCAGTTCTACATTTTGGCCTTGGTAGATTTTGGTTTGTAGTAATTCTCTTGATACTATCATCAAGCCTTGTTGGCTATTGTTTGTTTAATACTAAATTTGCCAAAAAGAAAAAACGAGGCCACACATGGAACCTTGAATACTAATAAGCCATATGTTTTGCCAGACACCCCCTAGCAATGAAAATGTCAATCAGGTAATTTCTGAAAAAAAAACACTTTAAATTATTTTTTCTTATGTCTTCATTTGTATCGAGTACATAGCAATCAACTGCACTCCTCAAACATGCATCAGCTATCACTACCCTCAAAGACCATTTGATTAAGGATCAGTGGTGTGATAACAAATAATTTTGTATTGGCATGATCATTTGTCATTTGATGTTAGGGGTCATCTGGAACAATTTTGGTACTATTTTGGTTTAAAACATTGGGATCCATAACCATAACATACAAAATTCATCATCAATCACCATATGTCTGTGGTATGTGGACATACAAATGGCATGAAAATGGACAGGACAGAAAGACTTTCTCTTTTTAATATTAAACTCAAAAACATTGAACTTTATTGAATGATGGCCCATAATGAAAATCATCATCAGAAAAAAAATATCCTGGGGACATAGGTTCTTTCAAAGAGAGTGGTATTCAAATTATCTTTCAGAGCAAATATTGCTCAAACAAATCAAGAATGTCCACCAATGGACAAAAGCTTGGTTCAAAAAAGTTTTTTCTATTGCTGTAAAGTGGTCATTGAAATTTAATCATCATTATTTCTAGTGAAGACTACAATCAATCACACATCTAGCAGGAAGTTGACCTTTCACCTTGATTCTTTTTCAAATTCAAGCTGAAAATTATTTAGAGTTGGGGGCACTAAAATTTGACCTTCAAGAGATCAAACTGTTCTTTCAAGAGATTTCTACATTTGTAGCAATGAATAAGTTCTAGAACAAGAATTACAAGAGTCAATTGACCTAAATTTCATAGTATCAAAATACTAAGTAAACACAAGTATTATTTCACTGGCTTATAATATTAATGGTTGTATTTAAGGTACATATATTATACTCAAGGTAATGCCATATTATCCAAATTACTCCTACCATTACTTGGCCACAGTGCAGCCAATCCACCAGCTTTGAGTGTTGCAATTTTAATGAACACCTTTTTCACACAGAATTACCTATCATTGATGCAACCTTGACCCTCCCTGGTAATTATAAGGGTGAACAGTTCCTTATGACAATGGAAGTTGCCAAGATGGAATGTTGAAAGTTGTTGGATCAGATGTGCCCTTGTAAGATAATTTTTATCATGGATACAATATTGGCCTGATAGGTATGTCAAAGGTAGGTAAGAACTACTGTGTTGTAGTAAGTATTTGCACCATGTAACATCTTGAGATTCATTCCATCCATATGTACATAGCTACCTATGTGCCAGTAAATTTATTTTATTTAGGCACTTCGTTAATATTGGGACAAAAAACTAGTCAATGAATGTATGAGAATAAAAAATATTAAAGATTAAAATTTAGACATTATCACAAGAGGCAACCTAGCTTTAAATCAAAGACTTTTGAAGCTCAATATGGCCCCAATCAGTGGAGGGATATTGGGGTTTGGGGCCAGATATTGGGGCCAGATATTGAGGCTAGTATCTAAATTGTATTATTCTACTATGATGATTTTTATGGTGTTTGAACTTACAATGAATATTAATACAATGCAATCCTATTTTATATATGGAGGCACCACGGTGAATCAGTTGCATTCTCTTACACTGTAAGTAGAGGGTAGCTGCCACCCACAACACAACCAAGGTACCAACCCTCTGCATGGGGTTAGGGGGCTTAAAACAGGTAACATGGGATTGTTGGTGGAGTGCCTCCTTGCTTGCTGTGCAAATCATCATTACTACCTCCAGGTCATCAACAAAAAATTGTGTACTACCTGCTAATGATAAACCACTGTCATTTTTCAACGATTTCTATACCTATATACTGCATACATCACCCAAAAAATAGGTCAACATTCTTGGGATCTGTCCTCATCATGATCCACAGTCCAGTACAAGCAAAAGCCATCACTGAAAAGTCATGTGTATATTGGTCTCTCCTCTCTCCTAACATGTGTCATTTCATACATGGAACCATGATCAGCTTTTTTCTTTACATCCATCCTACATGGAAATGATAATCCCCCGAAAAATCCAGTTTGTGATGAAATAAATTATCTATTCTTTGCACCCCTATCATTTTAGTTGCTGAATACCACATAGCCCCCAGATTGTGTAGAACTAAAGGACTTTAGGTTGCATCTTGTTAAGGATTTTTTCCTTCGTGAAATGAGGAACCAGATTTTGTGAGATCAACTACTAACCAAGGTCAATATGTGGAATAGGTTCCATTCATGCTCTCTGCTACTCTTAGGAATGTAATCTGATATTAAAAATAAGAGCCACAAGTGTGCATGAAGATGGAAAAGCATGAAAATTAAATATAAGAATTGTCAATATGAATAATTTTGATGTACCAATGATACAGTTGAAAATGAGCAATCAAAATAGTGACATGAAGTTTCAAATATTAATCAAACCCTATACAACTTGGCATTTGCATAGATGGACCAACAATCATTACATTTAAAGCTATGATGTCACCACAAGTTCCCACAAATGTTATATTGGTAATTAGCAGTGACAGTGGTGCTTCTGCCCCCCAAATAAGGAGACCAGATTTTTCCCATCCAAACAAGGTCAAGAATCCAGTTCCAATGGGTTAGGCCATTCTCAATCTCATCATGAAAAAATACATTCATTTGTTTTTGCCACGCACAATGCACTTCAGCCATTGCACCAGCAAGCCCCAATTTTCCATTTATTTACTGATATGATGTATTTCTAAAATGGTATTTATTTGCATTTATAAATGGAAAAAGCTATTGTGAGTGGGAGTTTCAAATCTAGTTAGTTGATTTCCAACTTGTGAGATCTGTTTTTGTTTCATTTGGATCAATAGTTTTTTGATCTAGTTTGCATAAAATTCCTCTTTGCTAGATAGAGATCTCATTATGAAGACTAAAACTAAGGCTAAGACAACTTATACTGACATGGTTTGAGTGCTTCTTTTCTCATTTTTGTCCTTATTATGGATCTGTGATACAGATGTTGTTATGGTGAATGGTGGCTCTCTGTCATTATGATTCTTGCAATTGTGGTACTTGTAATAAATTGATTTCTCCTTCAATTATCAATAGAAACATATGATGGGTAAACTTGGGGTTCAAACAGGACTTTTTCCATATTCTTTGCTGATGGGAGCCATTGTAGTTTGCATAATTTATTTTCAAAGAAAAGATGATTTACTGCCGCCATAATCATGGCACCCTCCGAAACCAATTTTCTTGGCACCAATTGGTTTCTTGATGTTTCGATGAAAATAAAATCAAAACAATCTCAGAAACAAGAAAATACCAATAAATGTATAAAATTTGTCATGTTCAAATACCATAGTGTAAAAGTTGCATTGATTTGTGAACATTCGCATTGAATTCCTAATGAAGTCTTCTATTTGTGCACATTTTTGAAAAAGAATCAAACCACTTCGTTCAATTTTGACTCTTTAAAAATGAAATCAAGTTCAGAATTTAAAAAAATTATCATTGTAAATTCATTTTTCCAGAAAATCGAGACGAAGATATGATAAGTTACTTTTCGTACAAAACTCAAAACAAAAATGACAAGACCTTGGGTTTCATTACAGTATTTGTCATGTATCCTTCATTTTTTCATTATTTTGTTCATCCTCAGCAATGATGTTGCAAATGTAATCAAAACAAACCCATGCCTCAACCAAGAATGCTAACAATCGTCCAAAGTAAGAGAGTGCAATCAAATTGTACACACTATCATCCGAAAGCAATTGCGATGGCCACGTTCTATAAAATCGATCTCCATACCACACGTACGAACCTATTGGCGCCACAAATAAACCATAAATTGCGAGTGTCCCTGGAATAGTCCGAAAATTGTTTTTGAAAACTGCACGCACCAAAAAGGGAGGGGTTCGTTTCTTTTTGTTGACATCTTTCCAATGAACACTCTGTTTCCCTTTACTTGCATCATGATTGCTTTGTGCACAAAACATGGTAATCCACTCGACACAAATAATTCCCATCACGATGCAGATTTCAATGCTAATCATTGGATCATATTTCACAGCCTCGATCACTGCTGCAATCCAAATGACCGATCGTAAAATGTTGTCAGCAACCACGTCTAGAAGCACGCCAAGTTTTGAGCACTGACCCAATGCCCGAGCAGCCATCCCATCAAATAAATCAAGTATTGCTGCTGCTATCCAAGTGTTCAGTGCTGCGGAGGGTTGCTGTTTTATCGCAAAATGAAGACCGTAAAAGGAAAGAATGATACGTATGTATCCCAAAATGTTGGGAACGTAGAGTGCCACTGGCAACGAACTGCGAGCATTATTTCTTTGAGTACCACTTTTTGCCATGTTACTGGAATTTCCCATTTGCCCTGGTTCTTTTTCTTTCAACTTTGAGTCATCACAGCTGAGGGTAGGTTGAACGCCTTTATCTTGAGGGGTTTTCGATAGTGAGCTTTCTTCTGTGCATAGATTATCTCGTTCCCTCACAACATCAATTGATCCATCTTCTTGAAGTGTAGTATTTCCACCATTCGCGCTTTGCTTGGTCTCTGCCGTATCGTCGAGGGCAATGTCAGAAGCATCGCCATCGTCATTAACACTGTCATAGAACGACTCGCTGATGCCATGGCCTTCTCCGTAATCTCTACAACGCCTGTTGGGAGACAAGTAACTGGTCCTGCTCATTGCATTCATCATCCACGTTGCCTTTTGCTGCTTGCTGCTTTTGTTGCAGAATCTTGTAATAGTAGAATCATTCAGTTTGGGAGCTAAAACATCCAAATCCTTTCAACGCAGCAGCTGCAGTTCAATAGCAAGAGAGGTAAGTAAGTACAATACTTAGATACTTACCTTACAACATACTTAGTACTTACCTGTACAATACTTACCACAAAAAAGAAGTGGTGGTTCTCATACGACTAAAATACTGCTATTCAATACAGTGCTGTGATCTAAAGCTCTCCCAAGTAGATACACAATACATGTCCCATTTTATTTGTATGGTAGTTCTAAGCACTATAGTACAAGCCCAATGGGGTGGACCAATTAAGGTATTTTAGGATTCTCACCAAAAATTTTACTTGATAATTGATAACTCTTGGGAGGGTACCATACCAAAAATCAAAGATTTAATCTCAAACATCCCAATCTTTCATGATTGGAGCTTCATTCAGGTTATCTTTATAGTGTTTAACATGAAAAATCTGAGTGGATGTGTGATACCTTCTGGTAAGCTTAAACCAAAGTTGCTTTTCATTTCTTTGATAATGCACTTGATTTTTGTTAGTATTTGTTGTTTGAATTTCATTTATTTTTAGTTGTCTTCGACTAAAATTGCAGGCATTTCCCCTGCAAATTCTAAAAATTATGAGAGATATTTGATTATATCAATCTCAATATTCATGTTCATGACTGAAAACAAATAGGACCTTAAAAGATTATTATTTTTCAATATTGATCATATTACAGAGCACTTATCTTTCTACATGAAACTTTCCTGGATAAGAAAGTGGCAAAAAACAGTTTAAGTTAGTATGTGATGATTCTTTTCCTTGATAAATTTTCAATATTCACCATAGTTCATGAAACTAGAATCAAAAGAATTCAGATAAATATGAACATATGTTTAATTTTGACCTTTTAAATATTCCTGTAGTCTATTACTATTATTCATCAGAACAACATTGGACAATGCTGAAATCATTGGCTAGCACTTTGTTCACCCTTGCGTTTGTATTTTCTGTATATTTTTCTAGTAGATTTGAAAAAGATCAATTTCACACCCAAAATATTGCAGCTTCTATCAAATTTACTTAATTCTGTTGATATTATCTTTGTAGTATTTTCTCTAGTAGTAGAGGACTTGGTTCCCAGATCTACTCACCCACAGATTGTGGAGGTGGAGATTGGATATTAGTCTGATTAAGGCACAGGAGACAATGAATTCTGTTTGGACATGCATTTTAATAATGCAAGTCAAAAATCTTGGATCTGATGGTTCTCGGATGGACTCGGCTGGAAAATTTTCTCAATGATAGTTTGTCTGAGAATGGAACATACCATCTGGTGGTTGGAATCGGATGGTAGTGATTATGAATGGTGCTTGAGACAAGAAATTAATGATTACATTGAACATTAAAATGAAACTTACACAAACTACTTTCAATGTAAAACTAATATCAAAATAAACAAAATCTGGTGGATGAATGTTCCAAAAATACAACAGAGCTAAAGACAATGAAGTAAATGCTTATGATAACGTCACCCTTCAACAAAGAGGTTTCTTTTATTGGTCTTGAATTGGAAGTGATTCTCATGGGAAATGATGAGACAAAAAAGAAATATTTGATATATTTGACTTTTTGGCAAGCATTGAAAATTTCAAAAAGAGAAGGAAAAAAGAAAAAGAGAGACACATGCTTGACTTTTTTGTGAATATTTTTGAATGTAAAAGCAGGGTGTGCTGTTTGAACAGCACAATATGGCATGGTTTGGCCTGGGTTGGAAAGGCTCTACTGTCTACTGTATCCAAAGTGGTGAGACCACTTGCATGAGTTGCTACTTGTTTACAAGCATTGCAAAATGGGTTAAAGGCGGTCCGGATCTTAAAAATCGTTTTTTCGGAATTTATCACTGAGCGGAGGAAGTTTTAAAACCTTTATGGGTTTATTAATCCTATTATCGATATTA
>JALLOT010001035.1:0-16497 GCA_036939595.1 Thalassiosira livingstoniorum | reverse complement strand
AGGCTGCCGCAGCTCCCTTTGGCATGTTGTTAGGAAGTGGAGACTTGCCTGACCAGACAGGACTGTAGCTGCTGCGTCCGAACTTAACAAGAACTGTGCAAACACTCTAGGATTCTCTTGCTGATGTATTCTGGTTGTACAAATAATGGACAATTTAAAAAATGGACTCCATGGCTCAACTGATGGTATGTGTAAATGTTACAATTTTGTTTATTTTGCATTTCATATCTTTTCATTTGAATCCTTTTCTCTAAGCAACATAATTTGGCAGCTAATAATATGAAGCACCTTCAACAAACATTCAATGGCTATCCCAATATGATGATTCAGCAACAAAATTTGCAGCAGTAAATGGTAGTAATGGGGGGATTTGGATGATGCAGTGAATTGAATGGAATTGGCAACAATTACAATGGCATGCTAAACAACATGAATGAGATATTCAGTTACATTAGTTTCATGGGCAGTAACATGAATGGCACAACCAACAGCATGAATGGGATGGGCAATGGCATGAGTGGCAATGGTGGTAACATGAACAGCAACATCTGGTTCAGGAACATGGGCATGTGTAATGATGGCAGCATTGGCACTGGCTGCAATGGCACCATGGACTTTGTCAGAAATAGCAACATGGGCATCAGCTGCAATGGAGGTATGGGCTTAGATTCCAATGACAGCATGGGAATAGGCTCCAGCAGATGTACCAGCGTTGGCTCAAAAAAAAATGGATGTCTATATCAGTGGCAGTGGCAGCATGGGCATTGGCTACAATGGTGGAATGGGTGTCAACATCAATGGCAGCACATGCATTGGCTGCAATGATGGAATGGAAGTAAACAGAAACAGCAACAGAGACATCATCTGCAATGGGGGAAGATGCATTAACAGCAATTGCAGCATGGACATTAGCTGCAATGGCAGAACTGGTACCAACAGCAATTGCAGTGGCAGAATAAATGTAAACAGCAATGGCAGCATGGGAATCAGTTCACCATATTATGATGACATGGGCATTGGCTCCAATCACGGGAAAATCTCAGGGGTACCAAGGCCTACTGAGAGTCATTTCCTGACCCTGAGCCGCAAAATAGAACATCCGCTACAATACCATATTGTAAGTAGTATGTAGTACCATACAACAAATCCCCTACAAAAACCTACCTTTACTCATGAGTAAGGTACTTACTTATTGTTTTTTACTCCAATCATACTACAGTACAATACCTATTCTATCAACTACTTACTTACCTAAGTATGTAGGTATTAACTTACCTAATTCTCTTACCCGTGCTCCAACTAACCAGCTAACCAGGTAAGCTAGCAACAATGCACGATGACAATACCCCTTGCCGGCCATTGGCGGCAGCCCATGGCTCTGGCTCAATTTGCTCAAAATGTCCCATAGTTTTGACAAATTCAACACACTAGTGTTGTGAGGTGTTGGATCTAGATCACAATACGGCTGGGCAAATTGTCATTTTGACCATGTGTAAGGCAATACTGGCGTTGCCCCCCAGCGGCAGAAATGGCCATTGTCATAAAAATTCTTAGTGATTAGTAGTTAGGCAGTTTTCTGGTTTTTATAGTTTATAAGTAAAATGCCCATCTGTCTGCTGTAAGCTTGACAGCCAATGCGGCTCAGGGTGCAATATATACCAAGCCTATGAGCCTTGGCACCCCTGAGATTTTCCCATGCTCCAATTATGGCATGGGCCTTGACTCCAACAATGACATGGGTGTTGGATCCAACAATGGCACATGTATCAGCTTCAACAATGGCACAAGCCTTGGATCTAACATCATGGCACTGTGAGCAATGGCTTCATTGAAAGCACAGACATCAACAAGAGTGAAAGTGTAGGGATTGGAAGTGATTTTTGCATGGAAAGCAGCACCAGAATTGGAAGTACTACTGGCATCAGCAGAAACAGTAACAAAGAGTCTACTTGACTTTGTTGCCAACAGTTTTTATATTGCAAAACCAAAGCCAATACATTTGAAGTGACCTGCTTGTTTTGTGCACTTTGTTTTGTGAGCTTCATTGTGACAAAATAGCTTTGAAGGCTTTGTTATTATTAGTCTTCCATAAATCAAAACATTATATCCGCAAATATAATTACATATTACAAAAATAAATAGTCAAATGATTTCATTCATTTGTCATATCTAAATTATTGATGAATTTAACAGTACATGTAATAGTACACATCAAAAAGCTAAGTACCTACCAAATTTCATTCATAGATGTGAAGACTTCAGAACTTTTTTGTAACTAATTTTTTACTTGGTATCCACACTTTTTGTAAAAACTAGCCACAATTTTTTGAGTAAAAATGTTAAAAATCATGTTTGCCAATTTGACAGATTTATCATTGCCAAGTGATTTAACAAATTGTACATTAACAAGTTGTATCCTCCTAACAAGAACATTCCAAATTAACTCTATTAGATTCCATTCCAGACTCCTAGTTGCTAAAAACAAACAAAAATACTATTCATTCCACAGAAATTCTGGCAAGTCTGAATTGTTACTTCTTGCATAAATTGATGCATTATTGAGTACAATGATGTTGTAGTTGTATGGCAACAACAAACTGTAGGCCAGAGCATGCAGAATGACCAAGGAAAGACTTTCTGCATTGTTTGAATACTTGGTATTTGCATGACAAATGGGAGTGAATTCTGGTCTATTCCACATAAACTGATGATTATGTATGTATTGTCATAGTTCTATGGAGTGTTGATTGATGCCACCTTACCAGTAACTATATTTCTATGAGTCTTCTGACAATATATCTCAGATCTTTTCAAGTATTTTTCATCACCAAACTTAATTTTCTTTGGATCTATCAATCTGACCAAAAGTGCAAACTCCATTGCCTTTTCAACGTTCTCTAGCTTAAATTTGTCATAAGGTACCAAATTTGGTTTGAAAAATGAGCCTTTGAATTCAAATCCTTCAAAAAAATTGGAAATCATGCTCTTATTGATGTTTGTGCCAGTCTAAAATTTCAAAAACTTTATACTCTTTCCTGTAGCTAAACAAATACAAACACATCTCTATCATCAAGAGTGCAGGCGCCTGGACACTGTTGATGGTTTGGGATAAGTTTTGTTGGGTCTAAAACTCTCCCTTGAGTCTGTAGCTCTGTTTCAATTTTTGACACAGTGTTGTGAGAGATGCCACATTCACTTGCAATGTGTGTAATCACAGCCTGAGCACCACCTGTTGCTTGCAATGCTTGAATATAATATGTTGTAATTGCTAATTTCTTCTTGATCCCAAAGGTGGATCCATTTTTGTAGATGCTACAATTTTTGTTGAAGTCAAGCCCCGCCAAGAAGCTACAACAGCAAGGAGAGTATCATTGGCAAAGAACATTGCAGTGGCTGCCAGAAAGAAAAGTACTAGAGATGAAAATGCCATGATAGACCTGAAGGGGATGAAGGTGAATGAAACAATATTTTAAAAGTGAAGAGTGTAGAAAGCAAACGAAAGAAGTTATAGGAAAAGTACAGGAGATGGTGGTTTCTGGTGCAGATTGAGGTGGCCTACATGGTGGGTCAATTTGTTTTGTCATTTACTTACTTTATGATGAACATGTCCCAATAATTTTGGCTTCTTGGCAAGCATTTGATGCAAAATGAATGTTTTGAGCTATTGGTGCACCAGCTGCTTGCAATATGCTACTTACCTCTGTGGCTAGAATTTTTTTAAGCAAGATTAAATTTCAAATTTCAAATTTCAACCAGCACAGTGAAATGGGACCCATAGACATCCATAGAGTAGATACATTTCCTCAGCATTGCAAGGGTCATAAATACATTTTTACATAGGTACCTATTTTTTAGTATAATATTATATAACATAAAATCATACCAGTGTATTCAATAGAAATTAGAATTTTCAATTTTTCCTCTGCCTATTCGAACTCGATAATAGTGACCGACCACCAACCTCCACTGACAAAGCGAACAAACCAAGCAAACCACTGCGTTGACCGGCACAACCGACTTTTGGTTCCACCAAAAACAACAATGATTTGCTTTTCTGTCTTTTCCATCATCTTAAACAATGGCGACAATGGAACGAATGCCATTGTTGCCATGGTCAGCCTTCATAGTTGTTCACACCCGAATGTGATCGCATCATCAACGGTTTCACATTTGGGCCATGAGCGACAACGAAGGCCAACCAAGGCGATAAATGAAACCCATCAATGCTGGTCAACATCAATTCGAAAGGCTTGACAATTTCCTTTTTAATATGCATTTCAGTTTTACCTGATTCTCATTCTGACGCGCTGAATTGAACCTAATTGAACCCAAATGGCAAGCGCAATGGAAGCGCCATTGTCAACATTGCTTTGGCGGGATGGGGCTGGAACTGAGCGCGTGGAAGGCGTGAGCGAGGCGGGCGGAAGCTTTTTTTGATGAGATGACATGACAGCCGACAGCCGGCTGGTCGAGTTTCACCTTGTTTCACAGACCAAATGCACGGCCTTACTCCACTTGACTTTCATGTGATTTTTTTAGTGTTCGGTCACACACAGGTCACACGCATTATGTGACCCCAGGGAGCTCACAGAGGTTGTGTGATGCATTCACGTGATTAGTCACATTGCCTTTTTTAGCGATTTTTATTTTTTATTTTTGGCAAAAATAAGATAATGAGTGAAATTTTGGCAATTTAGCGATAAAAATCGGTCACATAATTCACGTGAGTCAATTCACACTGAATTTTATGTGAGTGGGACCTGCGTTCCGTCACGTTCCGTCACGAGTTTTGTGACTGTGACCAAACACTAAAAAAAGAAAAGGTGTTGTGGTCACAAAAATTACTCTTTTTGGTTACAGATCTGCACAGCTCCAAAACCAAAAAACTTGTTTCAGCAAGTTTCAGTGCCAGAAGTTGGATCAGTGTTTGATTTACAAAATCCAACTGGCAACATGTGTACTATGCATCCCTGTGATACCCTTTGGTGCTGAAAAAATATGGAAATGTTTAGCTTACAGACATAAACAAATTTCTCTCTGAAATGAAACATACTTTCTATGTATTGTAAGATATCTACCTACTCTTCAGTCCAAGTGACATCATCACCTATTTTGAGAGGGAGACTGTATTATTTACTTGGAACAGTGAGTCATGGAAGTAATTTATAATACAATAGTAGGTAAGTAGGTCTAAATGAGTATGAGTTCCATAATCTGTGCCAGGAACTTTTGAGTCCCAGGGACTCTAGAGTTCCAAAAAACAGGTTCTCAGATTGTATTGTAGTACATAGCCAGCTACACCACTTAAGTATTACCTGTGAGGTGGTATGTACACTTACCATACTAGTAAGTACCTCTGGCTGGGGGGAAGTTTGATTCATATGGGTCCAAATCATACTGGATTTCATACAGGATCATTATTTATTTAAAGATCTATTCTTAGATAGTTCACAATACATATATTAATATGTTATATTTCACAGAGATTGAATAATGTATTCATAAGCTGAAGCTTTCATCAACTTTTCATCAACAAAGAGTCTTGAGAGTTCAGAGGTTGTGGGTTCAATCCCTGCTCTGAACTGTTGAAATTTTTTGAAGCAGTACCCAAAATAGCTTACTTTGTGGACCAAAACTTCTTAGTGGCTGGGTGGTATACACAAAATCTCAAACCCAGCTCCATGAATGTACAAAGATAATCACAAGGACCCAACACACTTGCTCATATTGTTGTTTGCCACCTTCTTGAACTGTCTTCCAAGCTGATGTCCACTAGCAGCATCAGCATCTAATTATCACTATCATTGAACCATCATTCTTTTATTGTGCATTTGTACCATTGTCTCAAGTTCCTCCAAGTTTTTATGCAGTACTAATTGAAACATTTGGAACTTTGAGTTCTCTGAAGGAGCTCAATAACCCATACTACTTGAGTTGCAAGGATGAGAATCTTGATCAAGTGTCTGGGAAGATAAGATATGGGCCTTTGCTGCTAGCAATAATGGACCCAATAGTGCTGCACCACCATTGTCATTATTTCATTGTTTTCTTTGGTTAATTTCCATGACAATGGCAGTCAATACAGAGGCTGCATCAGACATGCCCACTGTCATCATTATGTAGTGGTGTGACATCCTTCCCCAAGTTATTATCTTCATTGTTGAGTCAGAAGCATCATAGCTTACTCTGCTTTCTGTCAGTACACCACTACTGTCACCTCAAAAGGGCTCATTACACTTAAAAATGGTGATGATGGCAGTTCCTGGCATTATTTCTTGTGTGTTTTGGACCAAGTAATTTCTAGTCAGTGCCTACCCTCCTATTAGTTTGAGGGGAATCCACCAGAGTGTCACTTTCTTTGTGTCTGTCCCAAATTTTGGTTGTCACATTATTGATAACTCCCTCCCACACCAATATCAATTTTCTTTGCCTCTCTCTTTCTCCATTTCAAGTACAAACAAAAAATAGGATTTGGTACATTAAAAGGAGAGAAAATTCACAGCATGAAGGATCAATTGAGTTGCTTCAAACACATTGTCTCAAGAGACACAAAGTGACATGGAAATGTACCAAGCACAAAGTGCATGGTACAATGGCATGTCATGGAGTGCTTGGGCTTGGGACACACTGTGTGAGGAGATAATAAAGTGGTGGACAAAGTTCCGTCTAGTCTTTCTTGTTGCTCCAACAGAGCACAGTTTGCTTTGTTTTGTTTATTTCTTCTTTTTGCTTTGGAGTTGTACAACAACCAGAACTTTGAGGTTGTTTTTCTTTTGAGTTTAGTTGCATCATCTCACAATATTCTCTTTGGGGGTTCAGGTAGAGATTCTTCAATTATGCAACAATTCTTGGATGATCGACCAAGCCTTTGTTGGATCCTAGGTTGAGTGAATTTTTATTTTGCTTGTTTCATTGCTCATTTTTTATGTTGTTTGATATCTCTCTAAAAGATTAACCCTGACATCTAAAAAACTTGACAGCAATAAAAGAGGTTTAGTTTTCTGTCATGAATGCAACCTTCATCGTTGATTTATAGGATTCTGTATGTTTGAGGGTGAGTGTTGGGGGTGATTGCTGATCACCCTGAATACTCAGTTGCTAATTATTGCTGATGTGTGATTAACCATAATACTATTCTCATTTTTTGACTGTCTTAATCAAAATAACAAGATTTGTACAAAAATCATGGTACTTTCATTTCTTAGTGTAGTTTTAGCATCAAACTGACTAACTAGCTAATTTTAAGCCTCAATGATGTCCTTTTGTTATTCTCAAGATTGACCTCATTTTTTGTCATCTGGGTCAGGTCGTATTCATTGGTTGACTGTGTGGTCCAATATTCATCTAAAGTCAATCCTCTTGCAGCATCATCACCATAGCCACTAAATTGTAATTAGTAATGGACATAATTGAGAAGCCCTTCAAAATAGCATTTCGATCAAGGCAACAACATACAGAACTCTGATATCACCAATTTGAGAAGTATACTTCAAAAACCTGCCAACTGTACACTCAACTTCAAATGTCATAAAGTTAATTTTTTTCATGTGGTTACAGTCACTATTTTCAATTTTTTCTTTTTGATTTTTTTAGAAGAGCATTGTCAATAATTTACACAAAAATAATCAAGAAAAAAGGCCCATTGGAACCACTAAAACAATTCGCTCAAATGAAGAAAAATAGGGTTTTGCCTCTGTGAAACAATGTGGAATTGGAGTAAGCCTTGAAAATTATTCAATGGTACTGAACAGTCTTTGTTGTTGTTTTAGAATTCAATCATTTGTCATTTTTTCTTAGCCAATACATGTCCTATAAGCTTAAATCACTCTCAATATTGTAATCAGACCTATTTCCCAAGACAATGGGCACTTGTTACGCTCAAATAATCGGTTCTCCACATGCCTGTAATTCAGCCAACATTATGAATTATTGCATGATTGTTCAAACTAGCTATGTTTATTTTTTGAACCAAACAACATATTCTTTTTTAGTTGTTGTGTCATTGTTCGGAGACCATGATGGGGTCACAAGTTTCTTATTCAAGTTTCCTGTTTCCCACAAAATCGAAGGTGTAACAGCTCACATTTTCAATGGAAGCCTGGACAGGAATGTTATTTGCACACTGGTGATGAAAGGAAAAGATTGGTCTGGTAAAAGTCACACATTGTAAGTGTAACCAAAGCAGAGGTAGCCATTCGTTGGCACAAACAAAATTCCCAGAGCACGGCCTGAGCTGCAAGCAAGCTATCCACTGAGACACCAACACTACATTTCTCTCGTATATTTTGCATTTAGAGCAAAACCATCGAGCATAATTCTTTGGGCAGACTACTGTAATCAAGCCATATTACACTGCGTGTAAAGGTGAGCACTTTTTGGCAAGTTAGAAAACTAAGTAAAGGAAATTTATATCGCCGGCAAATGCACAATACGGACTCATGGTAGAAATAATTGGGTCGTTAGTGACTTCCTCCAATCGATAACAGAACACGGAAATTTGCCTTTCAAACTAAAATGTATTAGATAATTTACACAAAATGAAATTATTATGCAATGCACTCCTAGTGTGCGCGATGCTCTTATCCCCCAGGGTCGGACAAAGTTATGTTTGATGGTGTCAGTTGACACCTGACAGTTCCAGCCAGCAGATGACTTGCAAAGTTTTTCCGATCACCAGTTAACCCAAACACAGAGGGGTCTGAGCTGTGCCCGCCGTTGGTGTGTTGCTCCTAGAGATCCTTCAAGAGTTCCTTTTGCCTCGAATAATTATCTACTGAATCACTCCAACTGCGATGTTGAGATAGAATTTCGGGATTTATCTCTTCTACTTTTCAACTTGATCGCGAGAAGATTTACATGATACAGGTGTTATCTGCAAATTTGAGAAAGAACTAAGGAGTTCATTCTGGTGACTCTTTTTCCTTTGCTCTTTGCCGAAGCTCTTGCACAGTCTCCATTAATTTGTATATCATGGTTTGAGCTGCTGTGATACCTTTTTTAGATTCATCGAGTTGTTCGTCCCTCTTTGCCAACTTTTTCTTCATAGCGGCTACATCTGCCCGAAGCATTTCCACTTCAGGGTCATCTGACTTCTTAGACATGAAAGTGTCCTCCATTAGCTTCAATGATTCTTCCAGTTCATGAACTTTGAGCCAGGCCTTAGATGCATCTTTTTGTGCTTTCTCTAATTGCACATCGCGTTCTGGCTTGTTTCCGGGGCGGTCTTTTTCGTTAGTCTTCAGTGCTTCCAGTTCTTGTTGGAGAGATACATTGGCTTCGAGTACTTCCTCTTTGTTCGATTCAATCTTTTTAAGTTGAGCCTCTTTTTCCTCCAGTAACCTCCTCAACTCCGAAATTGTTTGTGCTGATGTTGCTTGTGCTGATAAAGTTTGCCTCGACTTGTCTTGCAGGACATTCAACTCTTGTCTTGATGCATGTTGTGATGTTTTCAACTGAGCAATCTCGTTTTGCAGTTGAGAAATTACACCTTGCTTTTCGAGCAACTGGTTCTCGAGGTATAAAACACGTTGTTGTGACTCCATCTTGGTTGATTCAATACTTTGCCTCGATTGGTTTTCAAGTTGAGTTATCCGGTGCATTGACTCTCTAAGTGAAGAAGCTAGATTTTGCTCCTTTGAGTGCATATCTTGTATTTGGGCATCTTTCGTTTGAACTATCTCCTCAAGGTGAGCATTGGCATCTTTCAACTCGTCCAATGTTTTGATGAGCTGGTTGGTATCTTGTAAGTCCTTCTTGTACAACAAAATGCATTGCTCTGCTTCTTCTAACGTTCGGGAAAGGCTGAAATTCTCTTTTTGAAGTCTCATTATCTCCTCGTTACTTTCGTTGTGGGCAGCTTCGAGAGCCTCTATGGCCTGTTCCAGGGCGGTTACTGTCTCTTGCTCCATGGCGCACTCACTATTGAACCTTTCAAACCGAGATCTTTGATTTACCAAATCACTTCTAGTTTTCTCGAGGACCTTTCTAAGTTCAGATTCACGAGATTGCGACTCAATGGCATCTGATTGCAACTTTTCGATTTCGTCATCTTTCAGTTTGGACTCCTTTCCTGCTTGCTGAAGTTCCATTTCAAGGCTCTTGACTCTCCCAGAAAGTTTGTCAATTTCACCAACTTTACTCTTGGCTATTCTTCCATCGCTATCAAGGCGTTGTTCCAGTTCCTTTATTGTATTAGCCAACTGTTCATTTTCTTCATTCTTTTCATTTAATTGTGACTCCAATCTTGTAATCTTTTCACCGAGCCTCTCTGACAGTTGCTTCATCACATCTCCTCCCTTCAATTCTGCTTTCAATGTTGCAATCTCAGTATATTTCTCCTTCAGCGAATTCTCCATTTCTTCAGTTCTGTGCTTCAGCTTCGCCTCCAAATCAAGTATTTTGTTGTTAGCAGATGCATTTTCTAGTTTTGCCTGGCTCAGATCGGACTCTACCTTCTTTGCATGTTCTTCAGCCCTTTCTGCCTGAGCCCTCACCATAGACCCATCTGCAAGCTCCTCATTCAGCCGCTTGATTTCGCTGCGCAGACTACTAATCATTTTATCCTTCTCACTCACAGTGTTTTCCAAAGCTATTTTCGCCTTTTGAACAGCCTTTACAGTCTCATCACACTCCGATGACAGTTTGTCTACATCCGATGCATGCTTTCGATAACCTTCGCACTCCAATCTCAACTTCTCAATTTCTGCCTTGTATCTGTTTGACATTTCACTATTCTCCTCCTTGAGTGACTTTCTCTCATCCTGGACCTTTTCAAGCTCCTTTCTACTTTCCGATGCAGAATCCGAGAGTGACTCATTTCTTCGTTCAAGAGTTGCAATGTAGTCTTCTTTTTCATCAATCTTAGCCTTTAGGCTGCGCATATCCTGCTCAAGAACTGAAAATGATCCGTAGGATGAGTCTTTTTTCGTGTCGGATAATGTCTCGTACAGGGATTTATTTCTCCGTTCTAGATTTGCTATCTGATCATCTTTCTCTTCCAACTGGATTTTTAAGTTGCGTACTTCTTTCTCGAGAGTCGAAATGGTGTCATGAGCTGAAACCAAGTTACCATGAAACTTTTCTACTTGCAACTGAAAATCTCGCGAAGGTGCTCTTTCCCGTGGCTCAGACGACACGGATAGATACGGCGAAGAAAACGATGGTGGTGGCGTAGATGATCGTATCGGTGTGTTTCCTACACTACGTGGGGTGAAGCTTCTGTATCTATTCGAAAATTCACTTCTCATTGGGGTGCTTACTGTCTCGATTCTCTTTGGAACGCCTGTCCGTGATGGAAGTGCATCAAATGACATTCTTGATGCGATGGGAGAAGATGATCTTATCGGAGCATTGCTCAGACTGCGAGGAATCGTGTCTCTTACTTTGTGGACACTGTAATCGTAACTGGATGGAGGTCCTTCTCTCTCCGATCTCTTGGGGGTCTCCCGAGGTGTTGCAAGCCGTAAAGGCAAATTATCTGTGGATAGTCGAAGCTCCCTAGCCCTGCGAGCAAAGTCATAGTCATGTCTGGGAGGGGTGTGATCAACGGACATTCGTTTCCTCTCAGTTTCAATCTTTCGAAGAAGAGCATCAAACTTTTGGACCTTCTCTTCTGAAATTTCTAATGCTCGACTGCTTTCCATTTCATCGCGTCCTTCGCGAGGGGCTAGGCTAGAAGATGCCGATGGACGTCTACCCCCGTCGTAGTCGAAGGAGAGGCGGGCTTTCGGAGTGCCAGTGCTTAAAGTTTCCCTCCCTCGCCATGTCATCAGAGACTGCGATCTTGTGTGGTAACTCATTGTGATTAGTTTCTTGTGTGCCAATTTTTTCACTAGTACACTCCCTGCTTGACAATATCTCTCTTGTTGGAAATCGTGGCCTTAAGAAAGACGAGACAACTGCCTTGTTGAGTACAAACAACTGGAAAACGTTTCAACGTCATTTGAAGGAGATATTCATCGTCTTCTCTACTGAAAGTTCAGTTTTCGATTGGCCTTCTACGTTGGATTGTTCGTTCATGCAAGGGTTTGCCATCCTTACACTCAATAAGAAGTGTGTTTATTTCGATTCTTGCTGCCTTTGTGGCCATGCATAAGTTTTTTGTTGGGGTTTCGGCGGGGAAGGAGCTTGTTATTCTGAAGGATTGGTAACCATTGCTTCTATTCCTATGTGAGCTAATGTAAAGTCAGTAGAGTGTGATCCGTTAGGTAAGGTAATAAGTAGGTAAGTAAGTACCATAGTAGTTGGTAGTAGGTTTGGTACGAGTAATAGTAGGTGCTTATGTAAGTAGATATTGTACCATCGCCTCATTTAATTCGGCGATTATTGTCAGAAACGACGAAAATGTGAGACAATATTTACTGCCAAACGAGCTTAAATAATATTTATTCAAATATTATACCTTACATTTGAGTCCAAATGACCATGTCCCTGTTCCAAGTAACTGTTCATTTTCTAACAGTCCAGGGAGCAGGGAGTGAAGTGTTCAAAAGTGCCTACTCTAGAGCACTTTTTCTAGCTTTCAAACTTTCAAAAGTTTCTACCTATGTGTAACACATGGTCATATTTTAAGTTTTAAGAAATGCCACAAATATTTTTTGAAAATTGATTAGCAAAAAAAAATCACATGGCTGTCATGCACTGTCATGAATTGGACACTAACAAAAATGCCAAGTTCCTAATAGATGAGACACTAATCAATGGGATCATAAAAGCAGAAATGTGGTTATCCATTTTCACAGACATAATCTGGATAATGATATTATTTTGTTTTGATATTGTGTGAATTTATAGTTCATTATGGATACAAACATTAACAACTATTGTAATTTTAAAATCAATCAAAGTCAGATAAAAGTTCAATAAAAAGGTTGAGGCAGTGATGTCAACTACTACAGTCAACATTGAATTTGACTCAACTCAGAAGAAAAATACGGCTACTCTTTCTCTCCATTCATCTGATCACCAATAGTTTCACTATTTATTCATCAAGATCTTTAACCCTTTAACTTATTTCTGTCATTGTTTTATGACCAAATAGAACCAATTTCTTATTGCTTTGCATGACATCTCCCTTCCTAACATTTCTTCAAACAAATCATACCCATGCAATGACAACAGCACAAAAGATAATGAATCTTTGTAATGTTTTGGTTACATATAATATATTTGTTGCCATCATTGGATGGTAATGATTCCTGCATATCATTCTTGGATGTTGCAGAAAAAACCACAACCAGCTGAAAAATCATACATCACATGCTGCTTGCTCCTCCACTTCATTCTTTGTGGAGACACAATGGGAATGGAACAAAATTCACCTCATTCAACCCACTAAAACTTGAAACATGCAAACAGATGACAAAAAATGTTGCATATTGCTTCTCAAAGACCAAAATCTATTGTTGCATGACTAAAATAACTACATCACCATCTTGACTCAAAAAACTATGCACAAGAAGCATTGTACAATGTCTAACTGAAAGAATCAAAACATTACATGAATCATTATATACTACAGGATTCAAAAAGTGTCAAAAAATAAACAGATAGAAGGATCACATGTGTAGGAAACATACCACTAGCTGCTAATGTACTTCAATCTACTGCTTGCTCAATGATACAGTTATTGGTCATTTTTTAGGTTGGGGATAGAGTATTATTTTTCTTGGAAAGAAAATTTTGATCATGAAATAAAAAATTCTTGCTGTAATTTTTATACTGTAGGAATTAATCTTTTGATTCTCACCACCTGTCATTGTTTGTCATCCATTATAGCAGAAATCCACAAACTATCATGCTGGAAAAATAGAAAAATGGTGTCAAACCATCCATCAGTAGCTATCAAGTGATGGCCAAATAAATGTTAATAACATCACTGTCATTAAAATAGCTGATTAAAGTACTCAATCACAATATTATCTTGCCTGAATTTACTGACCTTTGTGTGTTTGATTGCATCTTTTGAACAATGATACTCCAAGTTCCAAGGCCATCATCATGACCTGTCTGGTACTCTTTACAAAAATGCTGGGCATAGCCCAGTGTCCTGTTGATTACCAAAAACAGACAACAAGTTCACAGTTCATGATGAGCTTCTATTGAGAAAAAGTAAGTTGATATTAAAACTTTTTTTGCTTCATATAATCAAACTTTGACATCTCAAGAGATAAATAATAAATGGTAGATCAACTTATATTTACCTTTTCAAAGCTATTGAAAATTTCACTTTTTTTGAAGGCAAACATTTTCAATTGATTGAAATTATTGCCAAAATAGCTTCTTTTAATAATTGTCTTGTCCATAACAGCTCGGATGTTGATGTGATGGAGTGAAAAGACTCTATATTTATAAAGAAGATGGTGAGTTATTTGTATATTTTTGGTAGCATGGATAGTAAGATTTGAAAATTGCAAAATTGAAAAAAAGGCATAATTTGTTGTTAAAGATCAAAATAATGTCAAGTGAAAATCATAATGTGAATTGAATCTGTTGAAAAATATGAAAAAAATTGCTAGTGTTTAAATTTCAAATGTAAGAATTTATCAACTTATGAATGAAAAACATCCTTGTTAAAAATTCAAAACCTGATGAACTCATTGAGACCTTAATACAGGGATTATATCTTAGGATCCAAATGAACTATTTGTAAAATTCTTTTTGAATATCTCATAACAGTTATTTGGTCATGGAATTCAGGGTTTGGTATTATTAACATATCCTAGACATCAGATATAAGGTCATCAATTAGTTTGTAGTTCTCAATCAAATAAACATTTGTACATATTCACAAAATACTCAAATTATATAAAATCAAAAATAGCTCAAATATTCCGATGAAATAACCAAGTGAGGTTGTCAGATCAAAGTCCACATGGTAATATCAGATATTTTATCATGAATACCATTTTTTGTATATCAAGAAGAGGAAAGCTGAACTTTTGATGATTATTATGTGTTACAGAGTTATCAACAATTGACTAAAATCAAAAGTTCATATTTAAAATGTTTTGAACTGAGTTTTAGAAACAATACCATTGAAAACACTTACAATAGAAGGGATATTTTTGAAATTCAATCCAAAAATTGTTTTAAATTTTAGCAATAATAATAAAAAACAATATTTTCCATTTTATTTGACCATCCAAATCTCAAATTGCTGTTTCATGGATAGATACTAAAGAGTGTGTGGTTTTTGTTTTGGTCATCTGAAATGAAAGTTGCAAAACCTTTTCTGAATTCAGATGATCCCACAATGTCAAAAAATTTTTCATTCAGAAAATAATTATTTTTACTAAGAAAAACATATCTATGTTTGTGTTGCATATTTATTGTTTCATCAATTTTCATCAACACACTTCCAAAAAATGAGTAAGGAACTAAGGGTCATATAAATTGAAGTTACACTGTTTTGTTGGTGTATTGCCATGGCATATTTTTGAAACCTATGAATCCCTTTCAATATTTTTCACTTGATTAAATTGGTTTATATTATGTGAGCCTCTATGAGGTATAATTTTTTCTTCTATTATTCTGAGCCATGTCAGCTGCTAATATGTAATTTAAACTGATCTTTCAAATCTCTTCTGGTAATATTTTGTGGTGTTGAACTAATTACAAAAAGTTGGTTGATAATTTACATCATATTTGTATACATGGTTTAAATACTGATGAAAGATTAAATCCACTAAAAAAATGGAACAATACATGCTCTTTTTGTACACTCTGTTTTTTATGGAAAAATTAATAGGAGCTCAAATAAGGCCTTGGCACTTGGTACTTGGCAGTCTAAACTAAGGATTGAGGAAAGATAGATGATGATAAGTTTTGACATTTGAAGTTAATACAGAATCTAAAAGGGCTTTCTTACAAAATATTAATACATTTTCCGTTCTATTAAATATTTTTTTAGTGTCTGATTTCCCCCATCCTTATTGGTTTAGATTGTAGACCTTTCGTTGGCTTTCGTTGCCTTGATTTTTTTTATTCAACTTTTTGTGTTGTACAAACCAACTTTGCAATGCACTCCATTGTGCACAAAGAAAATAAAGTGTGAAGTAGTACAGGGCTTGTTAACGGGCCTAAGAAAGAAAATAGTGTCGTGTACAGGAAAATGAAAACTATGCCCTAAATAATATTGTAGAAATTTGAAATCAAATATACATACAGTGATGAAAAAGTTAGTTTTACGACGTTTACTTACATAACTAAGTATGGTAAGTACCTCTAGGTACTTACAGTATGAGATGGTCCACGCACGTGAATCGCCCTGAACTCCATTACGAGTACAATACAATACTTATTATTTCTTATTATTTTTTCATCTCCCACATAAAGTTGGATAGTTTTACACCCCAGTACATGATCCACCTGCTGGCTTCTGAAACCCGTTTCTGCAAGAATTTTTTTTAGAGCCATACCATTGCCAAAATCGCCTTAAAATTGCTTGTAAACAGGGTACGGTATTGTAAAGACTTCGCTTAGAAGTGTCCATAGTCT
>JALLOT010001034.1:0-16508 GCA_036939595.1 Thalassiosira livingstoniorum | reverse complement strand
TTGTACCAGGGACTGCAATTAGGACTGCAGTTAGTGGACTGCAACTAACGATTCTTGTTTTTTTCTGTTTTTTTTGCAGTTTTTTGCGTGTTTTGTTTACTTACGCAGCAGCTCCAATCTCACAAATTAAACAGGAGTGTTGAAATTGAATGTTAGTTTAGGTAGTAGGTGTGCATTTACACTTCCACCCAAGAACCATTTGGATGACAAATATCCAATGAAATGTATGAAAATTTACCTAACTTATCTTTAAAAGTGATTTATTCAGTTGTGAACAATACTAAATGTTTGTTGAAAAATGTATGACTGCTCTAGTCCTATTGCTTTCTAGATTTTTTTCAAAAGGGCAGGAATAACATGACATGGTTATTCTTTATTATGGAGGTTCTTGCCTTATTTTCAAAGAGGTCCAAGGAAGCAGTTATACAGTGATATCATCCCATTCATAATCCAAAAGATTATTGATGAGATTTTTACCACTTCAACAGATCCAATGTATGATTTTATAATGTCTTCATTTTCCATGATATCTTGCTTGGAATTATTTTCAGCATAAAACTTTTGAGTAGAGTAAGGGAGTTGGCTTTTGAAATAAAATGACTGAGGGGTAGCTTGGGATTGGTAGTGACATTTTTCCTGAAAGTAAATGGAGGAGGGCACTTGAAAAGTCTGGGAGGATTTTTGCACACTTTGAGATTTTTCAATGTGCTTTACGAGAGTTTCTGGATTTTAACCATTAGTACTGATTGTGACATTGCATTCCTAAGGGGGACTGACATCTTTTCTTCCTGGAAGATGGGTTTCATCAAATGAGTTTGGATCTAAAAGGGGTCAGAATGTTGACACTTTTCCTTCCTCAGAGAATTTTTCAATTGATCTATCAAAGTCAATTTTCATTGGAGCAATGTAGGTTGTTTTAGTAGTATTAAAGTTTGTAGTCCAATGAAGAATAATGCCATCAGCATCAACAAGAGTTGCTGGTTGCTGTGAAGTCAACCCAATTTGTGATTTTTGAAGTCTAGGGTTGATAACAAGTTTGATCTTCAGACTCTTGAAAAAGGGGGTTTTCTTTATGTTTGTAATGTGTGTTTTGAACCATTTTCCTTTTTAATCATTTCATTTCCTACTGTATAGGGTATTTTGCTATTAAAATATGGGTTTTCAGAGGTTTCAATTTGTTCAACTTTGGCGTCTATTTACCACACTTGGAATTGGAAAAACTTGCATTTGTTTTCTACAAACAATTTGAATTTTATGACAAGAAAAGATATAAAAAACAATTAGAAAGAACGTTTTATTATGATATGTAAAAATGAAAAGAGAACTCTCTGTTGTAATCAATTAAATAATAGCAGTGGGCTAACTCTATTGTCACCCTCTCAGGAAAAGGGCCAAATATCTCATCTCACAAACTAGATGAGTAAGGATATGGTTGCATATACTCATGTTGATGCTCTCTTTGAGCTGGTTACAAAAATGGGATAGAGAAAAATTGAGTTTATTAGCAAAAT
Organism: Thalassiosira livingstoniorum; assembly: GCA_036939595.1. Taxonomy (NCBI): domain Eukaryota; phylum Bacillariophyta; class Thalassiosirophyceae; order Thalassiosirales; family Thalassiosiraceae; genus Thalassiosira; species Thalassiosira livingstoniorum. Next base: position 14,997 of record JALLOT010001034.1, on the reverse strand, counting down.
TTGTTGTCATGGAAATTTTCACAGGCACAATATTAGCACGTAAGAAATCACAAAATTTCCAATTTGAATTTGCCAAAACCATTTTCAACACTGCTCCATAACAAATACTCATTCTCCTAATCAAAGCATATTCAAAACTGTGCTCATCTTGCTCATGAGTGAAATGCAATATTGCTGGGAGGCTGACCGCCAGTGGTTGCTGTGCATAAATATTAAAAAATCCTTCTTTTGGTTGGAAGAGATCCTAAATGCAAAATTCACTATGCCAATGTTGGGATTTCACAAAACCAACATTGAAAATTATGAGAATAAGCTCATTATATCTCAGAAAAGAGCTCTTTGAACTATTTTTCTTTTTTCTGAATTTGTTGCAAGATGTTGGAGTCAGATATATTTTGAAGCATGAAGTGTGAGTCTTTTTTTATACATTGTTTTTTATATTAAGGAATTGGTCTGATGTACCTAATCTTCTTTAGAATTTTTTTGTTGAGTTTGAATGGCATTTGGGTAAGAAGTATATTTGTGTTATCTTTTGGTGGAACAACCACAATGGTCTAAATTTTATGTTTTCAAATGATGAAATCTTGTTATTGTTGAGGAATAAAATATTTAGACTAGAATCGTCTTGTTCATAATAAAACAGATTCCACTATATCTAAATTGATGAGCATTTATTTTTCCTAGATCAAATGGATTAATTCTTTGTAATTGCCCTTTCCTTAATTTTGTACATATTTTGACAAGCCAACAATATTTGTGATCAAAAGAGACACCAAAGAAAAAGCAAAAACTTTTTTATTTGTCTAAATCATTTTGTATCACAGTGCATTGATTAATATTGTCCAAAGTCAAAAATAGATGATGCTAATGGTTGTTTTGGGGGAGAAATTTGGTAATCCAACTGAGTTCCTTTTCCAAATGATATTTTTCTATAAGGAGAAGAGATCTCATGGCTTATTGATACAAAAATAAAATATTGTGGAAGAAAAATTGGCAGAAGTATACTAGATTATTTATGATTTTGATGAAAAAAATTGTTTTTAGGGCTTAATGATTCTAATAATTGAGTCTATGAGGGATGTTTATAAAAAAACTAATGTGGGAAGTATATTACTCTTTATACTTACTAATTAATAGGTACAATAGTACATACTTTATTACCTGACAATAAAATAGAATAAATGATTATGCTACTATTAAATATAGTATATATTATCTACTTACAGCACTGCATATTCATGTTCAAACAGCCTTGTAATCCTGAAAAAAACCTAATCATTGTTTGTGATTTAAATTTTTATTTATCTGAAGTTTTTTACACTTTCATTGTGAGACTACTGTACATTGAAACTGATAGGGGTACCATTTTTCATAGTGTTTGCAAAAATGTGTGACAGAAAAGTGTGAACATTCACTACACTAACATAGAAATAGTATAAAAAATTATCCCTTTGTTGAAATATGATTTTTTTTCAGCAACTAGCAGCCAGTCTTTTGGGTAAGAAAAGGAAAGAAAAATTATAAAAAGGTTCACACTGTAAAAATTCTAGTCTTTTTCATGATCTTTTTATAGCTATTTTACACATGAATATCAACAAATGAAATACAAAACAAATAACATACAAATTAGAAAAAATATTTCTTAGAATCCTTAGATCTTGATATGTCTTTGAGTATAATTGTACAATAACAAATATCTCATGTCTTAAATATGGTAGTATTGAAGTTGAAGTAAATAAAAATAATCATCTATCAAAATGATGATCAAGTAGAACTGAAGTTGAAATAGGGAAAAATAGGCTTTTTAAACAAAAGCATTGAATTATTCTATTATCATACTTTTGACTTACTGTACATTTTACTTAAAATAACAATAGATATAATAGACCCATATATTTTCATCTGATGTCTGAGATATTTTGCTGGTAACAAAACTCCCTATTCAATCACCAAATGATCAATCTATGGAATGCAAACAGAACTTTGCCTCAAGTACATCTGGTTCTTTAGACATGAACCCCCATTAAAGATTTTAATATTGCATGGGATTTTGAAATGTTTGGAACAGAGATATTATTGTTGTTTCAAAAATTGCTAAGGTACTTAGTATCATACAATGTGGACTTAAGCAAATGGAAAATGCTTTTGTAAGCAAAAATCATTTATGGTATCATAAAATTTGCAAGCATGAAAAACAAAACTGTTTGTAAAGTTTCATTTTTATATTTCACAAACAGACAAGCTGTCTGTAAAATATAAAAATAAAAATATATTTTACAAACACAGCTTTTATCTGCTGCCCCAACCAGTTGCAAGTTGCAATCATACAAAACAAATTTACAAGAACATGATATGAACAAAAATAAAAAAAATAAACAACATGCTCTCTATCACGTGCATGTATGAAGGCACAATATTGTGGAAAAAACACACTATTGTGCTCTGTCATGCATCACCCCTACAACCGCTGACATGCAGACAAAAACAATTTTTGTCTGTCCATCTCATTGCAATAGAGATAGAGGGGATGAACAAGGCACACTAGTGTTGAAAACCCAACCTATGCAACCTACATACCTACCTAGCTACCTACTTATGTGAACCTTCTTATTATGCTTGATCTCCAGAGAATAGGAATAGTAACACAGACACAATAATACTACATGTTGTAAGTATCTATTGTACTCGTCATCTTCTAATTATCCCTTTTCTACCAACAGCATACAGTTCTTTACACCTTTCATGATCAAAGTACAGAACTGTACACTGTTCAGAAAATGAGTCAATATAATCATATTCTGGTCCACTAGGGACATAACTGAAAGGCTAAATTGACTCAGCACAAAATTTCTGCTCTCTATAAATCCCAACAAAAGTACCTCTGGGAACAATATCACTGTCACTATTACCATCATGCTACTATTATTGCCACTTCCACTTCCCATGATAACAATAACATCATGCCATGGTCAATCCAGATTTGGTTTTGTTTTTTGGCCAGCTGGTGGCTGGGAACAAAAAAATGTGAATGCAAGAATATCTTGATTGAATTGCAAGAATTGCTAAAACCTAACATATGGTGTTGCCATTGATGGCAATACTACAAGTCCACTTTTATTGGCGGTAAGCAATGAAATTCCATTAGCAGCATTAATAAAGTACAAATATACTCCTATCTGTCATGATCTTGCATTTTTCTGTTTTTTGTTTGTTTGTGGAGCTACATAAAGTGGCAATGTCATGGCTCTAAGAAAATTTCCGACAGAAATGGGTTAACACAATAAAAAATAATACTACTAACAGGTATTATGGTAGATGGGTATTGTAAGATGTACCATCCATTACAACATTTTAAGTAGTATGGGCAAGGTACTGCACTCACACACACACTTCTTCTTCATCATGCATTGAGTAAATAATAATAGTAGATACAATACACAACTATTTGCAAAAAAATGATTGGGTGCAGTGTTCAGGATGTCACCCCTCTACCAGGAAGAACAGAAATCAGCACAAATTCCTGATAGCTCCAATCTATGAGATTGGGATAAGAAATATGAAGTAGGTGCACAGAAGTAAGTATTTCTACTTTAGTAGTACAATAGTAAGTGGGTATAATACTTCAGCACAATATCAAACATATGTAGTTGAAGTTTTTTGTAGTAGTAGTAGTACTGATTCCACCATGATTCAACACAAAAATTGAAGTAGAATAATTTGATGGGAAATGAAAAAAAAATTAAAAATCTAAAGCTGAAAGGAGTTTTCAGTGTTTTCAAAGGGAGGGATGGCACCACCACACGTAGCCCTGAGGGTGTAAGGCACTGCTTCCGTCTCTGTTGCTGCCTCCACATAGACCACCACCAACAACAACTTGATGAGAACCAAAGTGCTTACTAATGGGCAAGCTTTAAGGACATGTGGCTATTTGAGATGGCCCTTAGTTTGAAAAATAAATACATATGGAGCAGAAATAACAGAATAAGTTTTTGAATTTTCAAATCATTTTTTCATATTTTAGTGACATGGTTGGGTGTTTAAAATTGACATTTGCATGTCCCCAATTGTTCATAGCATTAAGCATAATAAAAAAATCATACTATGGATGAGATCTTTTAGGCCATCCGAGGCAGATACTCCAGAGAAGACAACTTAACAAGTATATCATAGTCATAGCTTACAGATGATTTGATTGGCTACAACTTCATTTGCAGAGAACTACTTTTTTCACTGATGGATTTCAAGGTCTTTTTATGATTCATGTTGGGATAAAAACAAGCATTTTCAGCAAATTCACAAACAGACAACATTCCTCATCTTGGCAGACACTTTTTCAAATGAGGACCCCACAGATCTACCAGTTGTTTTTATGAGACCCGCCCAAAAAATAAATCTGTGTGATCAAAAATTATACCCATGGGAGTAGACCAAGAAATGAAATTGACTGCATTTGCTTTCATGTAAAATCAAGCCTAAGTGAAAAGTGAGTTTTGTCAAGGTGTGTAAATTTTTAAGTCTTTTCAATCTGACACAGTACACAGTGCATTTTTTCCAACCCCTTGTCTTTGTATACTTGAGGGCAAGTAGATTCCTGAATTCTTCCATTATTTTTGGAATGAATAAATTTCTACCTTTTTAACCCCAAAAATTATTTTCTAAGATTACTCATAATTATGACCATTATTTAATTAAAAATCACCATTTGTTCATGCCTCAAGTTTCCTTTGAAACATGACATATGAACACATGCACACTGTAAAAATAATTATTCAGAAAGAACAAATGTGACAGAAGTGACTTAGATTTTGGTCAAAGGACTTATCATTGTCATCATTCCAAAATATTTTGATAATTTTCTTTCTGCTTGTAGATGGGGACTGTGTATCCATGACTTGCATTGCATTTTTTGGTAAGTATTGTACTACTAAGACTATCTTTCTGGTCAGAAAATGCTTTTCAACTGATGTTGAGACTGAGAAATACCTATTCTACCTGACTTAAAAATTATCAAAGTTATGTTAAATTTAGTATATTGATGCATTTTGTGGAGTCAAGTACAATACACAAAAACAACTTGACCCAATTGTTGAGCAAGAAGTGAAAAAGATGAATAAGGCTGTAGTAATTAGAATAATGTAGTGTTGAAAACTGAAAAAAGAGTGTAATTGATTGTGTAGGAAAAGGTTGGAGCGAAATTGATCACAAAAAATGTATTCAAAATCAGCTGAAGTTGTTTTATTCAAGTGGCTATCTCCTATTGTCACATTCATTTTGTCTACAAGAAGAGAACAAAGACATGGTGTGTTAGTATGTCTGTTTATCCTGACAAGAAGAAAATGCAAACTTCAACAGAAGAAGCTTCAATAGAAGGTACATCTTTGAATAAGAACCTGAAGTCAACAAATTTTGTAGATTTAAGTAACAAAGAACAAAGACAATTTTGTCAGATTGAAAACCTTACAAACAAAAACTTAGCTTTTGGGTTTACACCCATTTGGGAGAGCCCTGTTGTGATGTGGATTAGCAGTGATTTAAAAGACTTTTTTTATGAGATATAGGCAGATTTCTTCTGACAAGGAGGAAATAGCACTTGATTTTCTTCAAGTTTTAGAACAAGAACATTGGGTTGGTTGTAGTGCAAGCAAGGCACAGATAGATTACAAGTTGAACCTTAAGTTGGCCTTAATTTGCATGGCTAATGGGCATGAATATTATGAGCATAGATAGAACAGATATGAAGAAGTATTCAGCATTTTGCATCAACAAATCAGTTCAGGCAAGTACACACTGTTTTTGTTTGCATCCAAGGTCCCACACTCATGATTACCAAATACACAATACTCATCAAAAACAAAAGATGCACAGAGTAGCTTGAGAAATATCTGAAGACAAAATATTCTCATTTTCCTATCTAGATAGTATTTGAGAGATCCTAACACATCCGGGGCATAAGAATCTTAAAAGTGATAGGTACTGTGTTTGCAACTGCAAGTTGTGCAGCAGAATTAATTTTTTGTACATCTTGTTATGTGACTATTGCAATGGAGCACTCTTGTACAAGTATGACTCCTTTTAAGAACCTATGAAAGTGTAATAGCTGTGGTAACATTGCTGACAAATCTTCTTGCCTGAGGTTGGAAGAAGACTTTTGCAGAGTGAACCGCATCAATGAAGCAAAGATGATAATATGTTACATTCATTTATTTCCTGTAAAATCTCTTCAAGATAGTTAATGATCAGGTATTTCAATGACATTGGACATTGTATTAGTGCTGGCCTCAATCTAAAACTCAACTTACCACACTCCCAAGGGCACTTTTCTATCATTTTTTGGGCAAAATATGGTTTGCTTTAGCTATCATTTGTCAAAATCACCTGTTAATTTTACTAACAAATCAAAATTAGGGACTGCTCCTCAGATTTGTAATCTACTCAATGAGAGGACCAAAATAAGTTTATGCAACCCTACTCAGATCTCTAAAACTAAAACATTGTCAAAGGAGATAATGAGCACTTTTTGGCTAGCATAACCCTGTAATTAGCCCATGTCTCATCTCAAAAATACCACTCTCTGTATTCTAATTACAATGAACCATTCACTTTATTTGACACATTCACTTGAGAAAATCAAACACAATACTTTTCATAGGCCCATGCCAAATTCAACGTAAGAGGTCACAGCTCTCAATCAATGATATACCCTTGTCATCTGAGTGGGTCCCATAGTTCATATGTATTCTTTGACTTATCAAGTTGTAGTGGTGGATGGTATTGGTATGGACTTTGAAGTAGGTAATGCTGTTCTTCTCATTTTGTTTCAAAAACCTCCATCATGGTGTGGAGGGGAGAAATTCTTTTGAATCTTTTGGAAAACTTTGATGTGAAGAGCCTACTATCAAGTACAGCAGGCAATTTGATTCTTTCCTGGAGGATCATCCGAGTTGTATTTCAAGGACCCCATACTAAAATTACTGCAGACAACCCAATACTTGCATTTATCTGGAACTCATTTTTTTCAGAGCTCAGATAGAAAGGAATTTTGAACAAAGACCTGGGGAAAAATTATTAGCATAAATTTTACTGATAATAACATACTATTATTATTGAAATACATGTTTAAATTTTGTAACTATTCTTTTCTATTCTTCTTACACTTTTTTATATTGTTGCTTGAATATATTGAAAGTGTAGTGTTAAATAAATTGATTAATTTTCAGAAAACTAACTTATAAATCAGTATTTTTTATGTTCTATCACACAATTAATGGTGTAAACTCCATAAATTACAGTAAATACATTTTTTTAAGCCACTCTAGAGAATTCAGTTTTGGAAAATGAGAGTCTTTGGCCAAAACCAGCATTTGAATGACAGAAACGAGTTAAAGAAACCATACTGTAAATAATTCATTTAATAATGAAAAATAATTTAATCTTTTCAATATCCAGGTACATACAGTTTTGGCACATTTAGGTTTTGCAATGTTTTTGGGGCAAATGATAATATTAAAAAGCCCCAAAGCCCCACATTTTTGTGTTGCTGACAATGACAAAATTGGCTACACAATATTAGTAACACCCATAATAATGAAGGAGTGTGGGTTGGATCCATGGTCTAATTTCTTGGACATGGACCTAGAAACACTGCTGACAGTAATGATATTGTGGTAAAGAAGGTGAAGCTGTCTTAAATCCACATTTTCACCATAATATTTCAATTTTTGTTTCATTTGTGAGATACCAAGTGCATTAAATTTTTGCTGAATTATTAATTTTGATAGTTTGAACCCAACATCTAGCTAAAAGGTTAAACACACTAGCCTAGATAGTTTGTTGTAGCAGCTGATATTAATTTTTAAATTTTAGTGAAATTTTTCAAACAAACAGCGTATTGCCAAGTTGATGTCAAAAAAAGAATTATCATCCACAATTTTTCCTCCACTACTATGTATTGTAGGTTTTGGTAGTTTATTTCAGGGACATATCTACTCCACTCACTTATGGAATGAGTATCATTGAGTAGGAATTGCAATCACTTGCAATGATTGCAATGATCACTCCCACCAAAAATCATGGTATTAGATATTCACAAACTTCAAAAAAAACCCAAAGCAGTTCATGACCTAATATGAATATTCATCTAGTACTTATTACTTTTGTACAACATAAAATCTTAAATAGAAAACAACCCAGATTTGGCACCAACACTGATACAACAATACAACAACACATAATGATTCATGAAACAAAACTGTCACCATGAAACAAACATGGATGTCATAAAAATATGGATAATAAATTACACCAATATATTGAAAGATCAATCTAATGATTGAACTGAATAGTAAGTACATAAATATTGTTTAGTCTTCTTTTAAGTATACAATATGAAACAGCAGATAATAACTTACCAATATACTGGAAGGTTATTCTAATGATTGAACTGAATAGTACATAAATATTTTTTAGTCTTCGGTTAAGTACACAATTGAATCAAACAAAATGTTATTCAACTGAAAGTGAAACAAATGAGTCCCCCACACACAACATAATGATGTATCTTTTAATATGAAAATAATCTATGACACCATCACTTCTTGAGGTTGTCTACTGCATATCTACTTTTTGTGATTTACTTCATTTGTTTTAGTTTGGTTTATCACTGCTGCTTCAAATCTTGTGCAGTCAATAATCAAAATTATTTTTTGTATCATTATTTATTGCATGAGTTGTGAACTTTTGAGGCACCCATTATGGGTTTTTCACAACCTCTAATGGCAGATGTAACATTGTTTATGACTGAAATTATTGCAGAGAATGATTAAGCATTTAGCTTTGGTGGTGTGGTGTTTTATTTTGCTATAAAAGCTTTGGATGCAACATTTGGTTCAGCATAAGAATTACAGATTTGCTTTTCTGCTTTCCCCCAAAAATCAATTTTGGTTTGAACGCCAAATCTTTTATGTTTGAAATTGCTTCCATGCTTCCTTTTCTTGTTGACATAGGGATTGTATCTACCCCAACTTGCACAACACCACTCCAGAAGAAAGTACCATGTTGACCGGACAATGCAACCAGAGGGATACCAAACACAGCCCTCCATACAAGTACCTTAATTGGTAACTTGTAATTAAAGAATATTTGTGTCAGAGCTACAAAAATTGTTCAAAATGTAAGTCTTATTCATGACACTATTAAAAACGTATTTTCATGTTTGACCTATTTTGTGCTGATCTCTTTACAAACAAACAAAAATGGTTCTTGGGCATAGAAACCACTCTTATATTGATTGTTTGAATGTCAATCCCTTCTTCAACATTGATTCTAATAGTTCTAGCTCTAGAATGGTATAGGGATATGACTACATTCACAGATGTTGACATAGTGAAGTAAGCCTCTGAGACTCGTGTCTGTGAGCATCAGGCCAGAAGATAGGATGTAGTATATTTTCTTTCAAGAACATTGCATGAAAAAAGGAAAATTTTCAAAAAGTAACTCTAACAATAAAGATGAAAGTATGTATTATGTATCCCTACTATATTTTTGTAAAAATAATTATACATCAAAATATCAACAATAACAATCATTAAAAAATCCCTTTATTTTTATTTGAAGATGCAGTTGTAGTTGTAGGCAACTCTTATACCAATTAAACAGCAAAGTCATGGGCACTGAAGCAATGAAAGACTCAAAATAAGTGCAAAAAATCAGGGTATGCTTTATTTTTGTAAGTCATGTGATGATTTAGTGCTCTAAGTTAATCACATAGATCTATAATGTTAAATGCTAAAGTTTTTAGCCTTTGATATGAGGTACAAGTATCAGTGTAGAATTACTACTTGGAAACAATTGATGGAAATAGAATTTGAGAACTTAGAAATGGTTTAATTGGTGAGACAAGTTTTAGGGACTTTTCTCATGAAAACTCATGATACTTCACATTTTTCTAATTCATACACCATCATTAAAAAGCTAGTAGTTCTACTTAATTTTGTGGTACTAAATTGTTCTGTTTCGTGTCTGTAAGTTGTAAGCTGTGAGCTGTTAGTTGTAATTTATAAGTTGTAAGTTTTACAAAAAGATTAAAACCTACAATTTTCATATTCCAAACTCATTTTCAATATGATGTCAACAAAAATACTTATCTCTCATTTTGGAAGTTTACAAAATCATCTTCACTATTCTCCAATGGTGTAACTTTGACCAATCTCATGTATATTGTTTTTTCAATATGACCAGGAACATGGTGTAAAATATTTTTTTATGACGACACTAGGAGGTACAATGTCAGTTTAGGATGAAATGCAAGAAAATATAAAAATGAATTTTATTCAACTGGTTTATTGAATTTAATTATTTTTTAGACACTTGTTGGTTAAATCTTTTACTCGACTGCATCTCCATGGTATCAAAAAGTTTTGATGAATTGGACAAGGTACAACAACAAATAGAGGGGAGCTGTTATCATGTTGTAATAAATGCACATGAACACATAAAATGGATGAATTCAAAAACAACACAGGAAGAAGGACTCAGCGAATAATGCAAAGGCAGTTACAGAGCTAAATATCATGATCAACCTAAAGTCTGGACTCTTCATTTTCATATTTGTTACTAAGGGAAAAGATTTGGACTTCAGGGTGAAATGTATTATTCCATAAGATTGCTCACGATTATACCAAGAATAATTAATTAAAAACTCATATGTGAACCTAGGTGCACTGTAAAATTCATAACTTGGTAAGAAAAAAGTGCCAAACTAGTTAACTTAGATAGTAAGAATTATCATGGTCATCATTCTAAGATATTTTGAACATTTTCTCTCTGTTTGTTAATGAGGATTATGTATCCATGACTTGCATTTGCCATTTTTTGTAAGTAGTACTACAAGGACTATCTCTTCAGCCAGAGAACAATATTTCTTTTCAGCTGCATGCTGTTGAGACTGAGAAAAAATAATATCCATTCTCCTATCTACCTACCTGAGTTTAAAATTTTCAGAGTTGTGTAAAATTTGGTATTAATGTTGTTCTTGTTTTCGTGCGGTTAGAGTATCATATGGTATGGTACAATGCCTAAGGTAAGCAACAACTTCATCAAATCTTTGAACAAGATGTGAAAGATAAAAAATATGACTGTATGGTAGAATTTAGAATCATGTAGATAGTGTTGAAATGAAAAAAAATAATTGTGTAGGTAAAGGTTGGCGACTACAATACCTAGCATCATACAACACTTTGCATTCAAAATCAGCTGAAGTTGTTTTAGTCAAGTGGCCATCTCCTGCTGCCACGTTTATTTCGTATACAAAAAGAGATTCAAGACTTGTTTTTGTGTGCTTGATTGTCCTGGCAAGGAGAAATGCAAGCTTCAACAGAAGAAGCCACGGCAGAAGGTACAGCTTTGAAAAAGAACCTGGAGTCAACAGATTTTGTACGTCTAAGTAAGAATGAAGATTTGGGCAGATTTGTCGTTGCGACCAAAACTTTACCTGTTGGATTTACACCTATTCGGGAGAGCCCTGTTCTGACATGGATTAGCAACGATTGGACGGACTTCTTTACGAGATACAAGCAGATTTCTTCTGACAATCAGGAAGGAATACTTGACATGTTCTATTTCCCACTTAATTCACCTCAAGTTTTAGAACAAGAAGGTTTAATTGGTCGTAGTGCAAGCAAGGCACAGATAGATTACAAGTTGGCACTCAAGCTGGCCTCAATTTGCATGGCTAATGGGCATGAATATTATGGCCACGCAGAGAGCAGGTATGAAGAGGTATTCAGCGTTTCATATCAACGAATCAGTTCAGGCAAAAGCGCACTGTTTTTGTTTGCCTCCAAGGTTCCACACTCATGTTGCCCAAATACAACGTACTCATCGAAAACAAAAGACGCCAAAATGGAGTACAGAGTAACTCGAGAAGTATCTGAGGGTGAAATAATCTCATTTCCCTATCTAGATGGTATTTGGGAGACCCCAACTCATCTGAGGCGTGAGAACCTTAAAAATAACAGGTCCTTTCTTTGTAACTGCAAGCGGTGCAGCGGAATTGATTATTTGCGCATCTTGTCATGTGGCTATTGCAAGGGAGCACTATTGTGCAGGTATGATTCCTTTCAAGAACCTGTATGGAAGTGTAATAGCTGTGGTAGCATTGCCGACAAATCTTCTTGCTTGAGGTTGGAAGAAGGAGTTCACGGAGTGAACCGCATCAATGAAGCGAAGATGACAATGGGTGGCATCCATTCATTTCCTGCAAAATCTCTTCAAGACGACATCAAGAAAATGGAAGAAACACTTGATCCTCTTCACTTTCAGACTCTTAAAGCAATCAAGATCCAAATTCGTTTACTTGCATCGAAAGCGGCAGATATCGAGCAGAATTTGTCTTTTGCTGCATCAAATATCAGGTCACACATACTTCGTCAGCTAGGGAACCCAAAAGAACTCAGAAGCAACGCCGCTGAGGCCGCATTCCAGCTGGTAAAAAGAATCGAGTGCATTGCTTCGGAGTGTGATGGGCATGGCCACCGGAAGGGAGAAATTGTCCACCAGGCAGTTTATGAAGCAGCAACGATCATGTTTCATGCATGCCAGGATTTGATGGCCTGCCCATGCAAAATGTGGCCAAGTGATGTCAAATTCATGGTTGAGCGATACATTCCCATGATGCGTCTACAGTTCGGCGACGACGATGAAGACGTAGACAAAATAGAGCGGACAGTTCTTCGTAGCACGGATATGCTATCAGCCGCGGCAAATCAATTCATGGAACTAAAAATATCTGAGCAAGGGTCTAGCAATGGCAACACTGATGGATTGGCTCTGTCCAGTCAATCCAAAAAGGCGAATAAGGGTAAAGGAAAGAAGAAGAAGGGCAGCGGATCAACCAAGAAGAAAAAGAAAAGATCAACCTAAAGGGCATTGCTTTTCCGTTCCATCCCCAAATGTGTAAATTGATTGATTGACAATGCAGGATGAGTACACGCGGCAATAGTGATATGTACTCAAATCTTTCCTAGACTGTGTACGGCCCCATAAGTTAAAGAAAGTTACAGATATTTTGCCTGATTTCCACTAATCTTCAACCTTTGTCACATCTCATCTCAAAACTGCCTTTCTTTGTATTCTACTTACAATGCACCATTTAACACATTCACTTTAGAAAATCGAACCTGATTACTAGAATCGTGCCAAATCCAACATACGAGGTCACGGCTCTCAATCAATGGTACAGCCTCTTCATACAAATCAAAATCCAAATGAAAAAAGATTTAACTTGTCCTATACTTTGACGTAGCGTGGCACAAACGTAGGCCATTCTTGCCAAAGACTTTTTGTTTCTATCGAAGAGACATATTGTCACATGAAAATTACAAAAATGCGTTATCTGTTCGATACAGAACAAAGTGTTGATTTTATGTCAATTGAGGGAACGGGTGGCATGGTGGACCGAGTGAGATCAGTTGCAATTGTCACGTGAATGAAAGTAAACTCGTTGATCGCTGATTTGTACGGGCCTTTCTTTGAAGACAGCTTCATTGAGAAGTTGTGGATGTTACTTCAGTTGTTGGAAATCAGGAAAATGATTAACTGAATATGTAGCTTGATTCTGCACCAAAGAAGTTCGAAAAATAGTGTTTTACAACATCCCCATGTCAGTCTTTGATTATCCAAAAGAACCAATACAAAATCACATGTAAAGTACCTAAACATCATTGAAATTCATCCTTTTCGCTGGCCTTCTCCTCTCGCCCAATGAAAATATCGATGGAAAACCACTCCTGCCGCCACGCTCACATTCAAACTTGCCGTCCCTCCCCCATACTGAGAAATGCGGACGAATGAATCACATATTGCCATTTGATTATTTGTCATCCCCGATCCTTCATTTCCCATCATGAAAGCAACCGATGGTCGGCAAAATTTGCAGTGCGTTGAACTTGGTGGGATGAATGGTTCTTCCTCGAGATTCTGGGAGGTTGATGTTATTTCAACGCCTATTATTTGCGTAGATGCTTTGATCTCGCCTGACGCAGTTGTTTCATCGTAATTTGCATCAGAGCAATTGCAATGAGAGGGCATGCTTTTGATGTAATTCCTGCACTCTTCCAATCCCTCAAACTTCATTATTTTTAATCTCCCACTCTTTATCAATGGTTGTATTGGCACAGGAATGTCAGTTTTGTTGATCGCTCCACCCTCTCCATTTTCTAACTCTGCACGTGACTCGTCGTCTTCTTCATTCAGTTCATTTTCGGGGCTATCTTGAATCGATTCGCTGATAATCTCACTGAAGTTGTTTCCTTCTCCCGCTTTTTCATTTAAGCCATTCTCATCAGAGCAGAAGACTTCTTCATTATCATCTTCAAACTTCATATTATCAGAATTATCAGTGCCGCTGGGAATTACGCCATCCACTTCAAAATTGAACTTTTTTATGCCCACCACAAAAACGATTGGGCATCCAAACGCCACTGCGATTTGCAAAAGATTTTGGACATTCCGACGTTTGGATATGTTTGTTAAAATGAGATATGCCGCTGGCTGATGCTGATGATGATTCATGGTGTCGGGGTATTTATTGTGCAATGGTCGATTTTCGTCAGTTGTCATTCCAGTACGTATTACTTTTGAGGATTGATGGATGTGAAACACATTAACAATTCAGAGGGCTCATGCTTCATTACCCCACGAACGAAAGTGGCCAATCAAATGGGACGTGACATTCACTTGAGTTCACCGTTGGACATCTATCTTTTTGGTGGGGGCGTAGTACGTTATGCAGTCGACTTCGCGGTCAACGAATACTCTCATCGGTTTTCATTTTGGGTTCAGTGTTCAGTGATGACATCGGCGTTTACGTTTCATGGTACTTATGGTATGGTATTGTATTGTTTTTGACCAAAGGCAATGGTGCGCAGCAGCTACAGGCCACAACAGCCTTTCAATTATTAACTCGTTTCTGTAAGACCTTAATTTAGGGCAGTTTTTTTT
>JALLOT010001033.1:0-16505 GCA_036939595.1 Thalassiosira livingstoniorum | reverse complement strand
AAAAAATAACCCTAACCCTCACTTTTTTTTGTGTTGGAAAGAGTAAGAATTTCGTATTTTGCTCGAGTTAAGCTTCAATTAGGGTTAGGGTTCGAAAAATCATTTTGGTTTTCAGCCAACTATTAAACTTTTTCGTCGTAGGTAAATACTAATTCCACTGTAGGTTAGGGCAGTATGGGATAATGTTGTTTTATTTAGTTACAGGGTTAGGGGGAAAACTCAGGTGGAGACAAGTCTTAGAGAAATAAAACAATTATGACCGGTAAAAACGACCGGTATGGTTCGTGGCGGTATGAATGAACCGTCTCATTCTATCTTATGAGTTCTTAAGTAGTAGTGTGTAGTACTAGTAAGTATTGATAATAAAATAATAATATAGTAGAAATACTTACTACTAATAATACTCCGAGTAATTACTACTACGAGTAGTAAGTACTCGGAGTATTATTTTTTACCATACTAATATCTGTGTACTTTGTACAATAATACCTTTCCTAGCTGCTGAAAACAAAACGAAAATATCTCATGATGGTCTACAAATCAATTTTGCCCAACATCTTCCCCCTTCATTTTCACTATTGGAATACTTACTTAAGTAGATGGAGGCACAGAGGTACAGAATACATTATCCAGGCAACACAACTCAAAATTGAGAAGTACACTATAGAAAATCCAACAAAGAAAGGCCTCCTTCCACCAAGAGTTGCAGAAGTTTTAGAAACCACAAATATATTAAACTCAATGGTATGATAGAAGTTTTAACAGTCATCAAAAAACACTTCCCTGAGCCCCATCTGCTTAGCTACTGGTTGTGTGGGAAGGAAGGGATGGTGAATTATAAATTGGATAATCAGGCATGGAGGTTCCTCCCAATTAACAAAGAATTTAGTAAATACTGTTCTTTATCACTGATATTTGATGCATTGACTCTCCATTTGGAACAACAACAACTGGATGCTCCCAAAAAACATCAAGCATAAGCTTGGATAGAAGCACATGAAAATCAGAAGATGATAGTTTTGGAGGTATTATTTACCTCAAAGCATGATATTGTGTATAAATAATGATAATCACCAATGAAGATAATTTTACAGCAACATCTTGGGCAAAAATGAAGAAATATGGAGAAATTCTGTGATATTTATGAGAAATTCATGTAAGGATCTGATTAGTAAAATCAATGTCAATGGGAGACTCAATCAATTTCTCCAGGCAGAAGTATTTTAATGTTTCATCATATTATTTTTAGTATAAGATTTCTGCAATTTTGAACAAACATATTGTATATACATTGAATTGACTACAGAGCAAAAACAAAATTGAAAAAAATGATACAAATTCAAGTAAATAATGGCAAAAAATATTTAAAAAATCATTTCAAATAATCTAAAAAAAATCCATAAGATTGGTTTTCCTCAAAATACCAAAAAATACAAAGCTCAAAAGTAAATTCCCAATTATGATATATAGTTTTCAATAGCACAGAATAGTAGCAAAAATCATTCTGGGTTGATGTTTTTTAATTTTAATGATGAAATATCAAACAATGAGATTTATGACTGACAACTTCGGTCCATATTTCAGTGTCATTTTGACACAGATGTTCTTACAAAAATGGTGACAAATTATATGTTATATTATATTAGTGAAATAAAATGATATAGACATTGATTATTATTATTTATATTATGTTTTAAGTGTTGATTTAATTTGTTTGGTTTGTTGTTTGATTGTGTAAATATAGAACCACATAGGTCAATACATGATAATGTGTTACAAAATTGGAGAAAATTTTACACAAAGATTCTAGTGCAACAGTAGATGGATTTTATCTTTTATACTATGTTAGAAATTTAAATTTATATTACCACTCTAAATTCTCATATATATGATTTCATAAGTCTTTTTTTGCTTTTTTGAGACATCAATTCACTTTGAAACCATAAAAACACTGAGGTTCATAACTGACAGATGAGGGCTATCTTTCAGTGACATTTTGACACAGAGATTGTTGTAAAAATAGTGATGAATTAAGGTGTTATAATTATATAGTTGAAATAAAATGTTATCTACATTAATTATCATCATTTATATTGTGTTTTGATTTTTTCATTCATTTGGTCAATCATTTCAAGATATAACTTTAAACACACAGGTTATTAAATGCCAATGTGTTACAATTGTTGAGATAACTTTTACATGAAGATTCCAGTTAAAAAGTAGATCAATTTCATTTATCATTGTAAGTTTTGAGTCATAATTGATGTTACCATTCTAAAATTTCACATATATGATACTGTAAGCCTTTGTTACTATGCTTAGCTCATCACTTTATTGATAAATCATCAAAATAATGAGGTTCAAGGCTAACAACATATGTATAAATTACAGTGTCATTACGACACAAAGTTTCTCATATAAATGGTGATTAAATATGCATCAAAAATGTGTTATTGGAATAAAATGTTATTGAAAATGACTAATATCATTTACATTATATTTTAAGTTTTGATTTCTTTGGTTTGGGCCATGATTCTATGGTATAACTGAAAAAAAACACAGGTTAATACATGAAAATATGTCACAAACTTTTAGGTAAGTTTTACTTGAAGATTTTAGTGTAAAAGTAGATGAATTTGATCTTTTATATTAAATGGAGTTATAAATGGATTATCTCATTCTTAATTGTTATTTATATGATATTATAAGTCTTTATTCATTTAGGCCACAACATCATTGATAAACTGTCAAAATACAGAGGTTCATTACTGACAACTTATGTCTATGTGTCACTGCCATTTTGACACAAAGATTTTTATATAAGTTTATTTGTTGTCTATTGAGTTTTTTGGAGTAATATGATATTAGCATTGATTAATATAATTTGTATTCATTTTAAGTTTTGTGCTCATTCATTTGGGACATCATTTGATTATATAAGTATAAAAACACAAAGGTCAATAAATGACAATGTTTTCTAAATATTGAGGTATTTCCTACATGAAGATTCTAGCCCAAAAGCCTCCTACCCACTTGTGACTTGTATTTGGTCCAGAAAAATAGAGGTGATATGTTGGTTATATTTGTAAGTTTGGGTTTGAATTGATTTTCAGAGCTTTGGGGTGGGTAATAGACATATGAAATTGATGTTTGTTTTCCTATAGTGCAATCTGGGACAAGCTAGTTTCTCAGTAGTCTTGCATTTTTGTTTTTATGAACCCAAATATATTTTTTTGCTGCAGATGATTTTGTGGTAAATAAAATTATCCAGACTCACAATCAATTTTACATTTTCTATCTTGTTTATGACATGATGCTAATTTTCAAATACACTGAGCTTCCTGGATCCATTTTGAATAAGTTGATGATTTAATAGTAATGCATTGGAATCATTATGTTTTGATTCAAGTCTGAAATTGATTTTTATGAATGAACAAACCTACCTTACCTTCAGCAGTTATGGATGTTCTATCAGATATTACTATCTACGTGAATAAATGTACATATGTTTTTACATGGAAATCTAGCTTTTATGGAGTAATTATCATTTAATGATTTTCTACTCAGTTTTTCAATGTTAGGGTTCTTGTTGTATACAATCCACAATGATGACTAATTCTAAAAAGAAAAATTAATTACAAATAGTCATAACCAACATTTGTTGTAATTTACCTTCCCATTTTCCTCATTTTCATTACTGTGGGTATTTTGAATACTCAATATAATTTTCTCTTCTCCTAAAACAAACAAAAAATTGATGCAAACAAATATTTTTTATTAGAAAATTCAAAGTACAAAAATTAATTTTGAGAGCATTCACAATGTACCGCCTTTATCTTAGAATATGAGAGTACTCTCATACTGAATTTTTGAGGGCTCTTGTTTTCAAAGCCTTTTGAAAAGTGGGCTCTCAATACAAAAAACCAGAAAAAATGCTCTCATAACCCTTCACAAAAGTTTTTCAGCAATAATAACAAAATCTATTTAAAAAATTTTGCTTTGTGTACTCTCATTATTACCAAGTAAGTTGTACAAAAATACTCTCATAATTATAGCCAAAAAATTACTCTCATTAACAAATAAATAAAAAGTGGGCTCTCATTTGCTTTGGGTACTCTCATATTCTAAGGTCAAGATGGTACTTCCGAATACTACACAATCGCTTTAAAAATCTATTCGCCATAAAATTTTATACATTGTGCTTAAATAGACATCAACAAACTAATCTTATACAGCTGTTATAGGAAATATTATCTGCAAGACTTACCTGTTGAATATTCAAAATTTATGACGAGCACCAAAAGTGGGAGAAGATTGCTCATCAAACAATTTTGCAATTTCATTTAAACTGAGGAGTGCAATCACAACATTTCACAACTATGCACACACCATTTAATTGGGGATGGTTGACATTCATTGACACTGTGCAAATAATAATATGGTAACAACGGTGCTGTTGTACACAAAAGTTAGTCATTTTGTGTAATGATAAAATTAAAAAATATGATAATCAACACAAGAAAGTAGAGAATCTGGAATGATGTTGTTGCACTGACATAAAAGTAAAAAATATATTTTTGGAAGATGATTCACATAAAAACAATCCAGGATGATGATCCAAAGATTAATGGTGGTTCATGCAAAATATTGTGTAAATCATTACCAGTCCTGAATGTCCTTGGGATATATTCAATTTGGGTGAGAAAAAAAGAGATTGCTGATATTATTTTGAACATTTAGGTATGCAAAACTTATCTTTTATACTATGTTAGTTTTTGAAATTTATGTTATCATTCTCAATTATCAAATATGTATTGATATAAGTTATGTCTTTATTCATTTAGGTCATTGCTTTACCACAAAAAGGGAGTTAATTATAAAAATAATTTTTTCAGAATCATGTTTTCTGACTAGTTTAGAAATTTAGAAAATTTTACAGTGTAACTTAGATATGTTCAGATTTTTTTATTAAAAATGACCTATTTTTTATCTCTCAGGGGTACTTTATGTGTGATGGAAATTTTTGATGTTGTGACTTGGTTTATATAGCAATCCTTTTTAGGAACTGACACAAAATTGCAAAATCTTTCATTTATCATTTTAATCTTGGAATATCATGAAAAATCAGTGAGTGAAATTGCAAGACTATGGTCTGTTAGTCAAGACAATATATATAGCACTCATCAATTCAATTGCTGCTCTAAGTATATCATTGTTTGGTGCAGCAATACATGTATTTCAACCAAGTAGATACATCAGCAAATTATGGATGAAAATGCTACAGGTACTGCAGTAGCAACTCCAGTTGGATTGAATATTTCATTGTGCCAAGTTGAAAAGTCAAACAATTCATAACATGATGTAAACTTTCTAAGAGCCTAAAAGTTTCCAAAACAATAACTGCTTCTATTATCAGATATCAGTAATCAACGTGGGTATAGGGCACCAACTACATTCATACTTGTAAAAGTATGCAAATTTCAACACCACTTATGTCTTTGGACAAGTATTTAATAAAGTTGCAAATGTGGCAGAAATATTTGAAATCGTTGGATAGAAATACAATATTTTGCATTTAGAGTAACCAAAACAGAAAGAGAGAGACAAATTACTGCTACTTATAGTACTGTATTAATTTAGTTGTGACAATGGAGAAGTTTGATCTTGAATGAATATACCAAGCTCAGTAATGATACTGAGTCCATATTGCAACAGCAGCCAACATTTCATAGATTTTCCTGCTCAATCTGATCAATGTTGTTTTGACATAGGAAAGAGATAACTAGTAAATAAAGCATTATTGATGAAAGGAGGCAGCCCCAAGGGTATACTTACACCAAACTATCACATGACTGTGTGATAGTGCAGTATTTATTGCTAGCTTTACCCCCTATGAAACTTGTCCTTAGATTAGTGTATATGAAAGTGATTCAAAGTTCAAAAACACACAGTAGAAAAATCTTTGAGTTCACTTCTTGACCACTGTATAAAGTGGCTCTCAAAAGAATAGCATGGTAAGACAATGGATACAGTACACAGAAACAAAAGCAAGGTGAAGTGTATACCCTCTTTGTCTTGTGCTTGAGTTCATGCTGTGACTGAATAGGCTAATGACCAAAAAGTTAACCACTTCTGAAGATAGTGTACAGGGGCAGTAGATATGAGGGTAAGAAATAATGAAAAATCCTAAAGTGGGGTGTCCATCCACCTACCCACTCATAAGCCACTCCATCCTCTGATAATTTGTATTGACAGTCGATGGTCCCTCCAGTGATGAGATCAAAAGGAATAGTTTGTTCAATTGATCTCCTCCCACCAGTTGGTCATGAATTGGTAGAGTTCAAGAATGACTGGAATTTGGAAAAATGTGGTGCTGCATCCAGTTATGGGGTTTTGTTTGGTATCTTTATAGAGTTGGTAATGGCAATCATCTGGTGTTGCCCCTTGAACATGGTCCTCTATTTAGGCATCAACAATAGTTGATACTGTTTGTAGATGAAAAGCCAATTGTAAACACTCAAACAGCTTACCTTAACAATTATCTGTTAACCTTAAATCTTTGCTATAAAAAGAACTACTAATTTCAACAGTTACAAATTATTATGGCAATAGAGGCCAAGAAAAGTATTAGAGAAAGCACCAGAAAAGTTTATGATAGAACTCAGATTTGCATGTAGACAAGAAAATCTAAAAGTTACACCTAGTTGGATGGCAAAACTATCACTACATCTGTGTAGTGAGCACAGAAAGCATTGATATGAGGATGAAAATAAAGTAATGAAGTTGGCAATAGGTGTTGTCAACAAGAAATCAGTAATACAAGACAAACAATTCACAAGTAATTGAGAACAAATCAAGTAGAGATGGTCAATGAGAGTGACTTAGCTTACCTCAAGAACCAGCCATTTTGTATTGGGGGCTTGGGTGGGTGCAGGGTGCCTCTGCTGACACAGAGGCATGAATTTATGCCTACAATGTTGAAGTGAAGAAAATTTTTGATTATTTATCAAGTCCATGGCTCCACATTTATCAGTATGGAAACACAAGCAGTTAATCAGTTAGTGATAGCAAATGAAAGGAAACAAAGGTGTAAAGCTTGTAAGGACTACTTACCATCTTAATGATTCTCATTGCTG
Source organism: Thalassiosira livingstoniorum (assembly GCA_036939595.1). Taxonomy (NCBI): domain Eukaryota; phylum Bacillariophyta; class Thalassiosirophyceae; order Thalassiosirales; family Thalassiosiraceae; genus Thalassiosira; species Thalassiosira livingstoniorum. Next base: position 9,369 of record JALLOT010001033.1, on the reverse strand, counting down.
AGGAATGTAGATGCTTTTTTTGAGAAACAGTGATTGCTTGGTGGTGGTCTTTTCATTGTGTCATCAGCTCAAAATATGACTAAGGTGGCTTTTTGCTGGGTTTCTTTGTTCCATCTAATTACCAGGAAAATCACTCTTGTCATATTATCAATCCAAAATACATTGATGTTATGACAAGAGCAAGCTGTATAATTCAAGAGTTAATATGCAAAATGCAATACAAAAAGTGATGGATCCTATCTAAGGTCAATGTAATTGTAAATTGAATAATTGGTCAAGTTGTGGCTGAGAATTTCAGAAAGCAAGTTTCAAGCATAATTAAAAAAAAAACAATCACAGAAGTTCCAAATGGAACCCAAAAGTCCCAATACTGGACTCCTTACTGAGAAATCATCAAAACAATGAGGTTCAAGACTGACAACTCAGGTATATATTACAGTTCATTTTTTTCACAGAGGTTCTTATGTAGTGTGGATATAAACTATGCATTCTGCATTGTGTTATTGGTTTCAAACAATATTAATTAATTATTTCAATTTCTATTATGTTTTCAGTTTTGTGATTTGGACTATTTTTATCAAAAAACTATAACTTACATAGAGGTTACTAAACAACAATGCCACAAAAAATTGAGGTAATTTTGACTCAAGATTATTGTTCAAAAGTAGTAAGTGAATTTATCTCTATACTCTGTTAGAGTTATAAAATGTTGATATCACTATAAGTTGTCATTTATATGATGTTATAGTCAAGGTTTTATTCATTTGGGTCATCAATACAACATTACCCAAACAATGAGGCACATGGCTAACAAAATATGTCTATATTACATTCTATTTTTTCAAAAAGGTTCTTATGTAAACAGTGATGACTTATTTGCAATAGATTATTTTCTCAGAATAAATTTATATTGAAAATGACTAGTATCATTTATAAAATGTTTTAAATATTGGTTTCATTAATTTAAGCCCTTTATTTCATTGGGTGTAGTTGTATAAATTCACATGTAAATAAATAACAATCTATTACAATTTTTGAGGTGTTTTTACATGAAGATTCTAGATCAAAAGTGGATGAATTTTATCTTTTATACTATTTTAGAATCATGAAATAGTGTTATCATTCTTAACTATCATGTCAATTATTTTTAAGTTTGGATTTATTCATTTAGAACACCACTTCTCTGAGAAATCATCAAAACACCGAGGTTCATGGTTCATGGCCAACAGCATATACCTATATTACAGTTCAGCTTCTTTGCAGCAGTTCTTATGTGAGTGTTCATGAATAATGCTGTATTCATTATTTTATTGGAATAAAATAATATTTACTTTGATTATTGTCATTTATATTATGTTTGAAGTTTTTTTTTAATTGGACCATTGTTTCATCATATAACTACAAAATCACACAGATTGATAAATAATAATGAGTTAAAAGGTTTTGATGTAACTTTTATATGAAGATTCTTGTTCAAAAGTAAGTAAATTTTAATTTTATACTCTTTTAGATTTATAAAATCATGGTCTGATACTTAATGATATATAGTTGATGTTTTAAGTCTTGGTTTATTCATTTTTTCATAACTTTATTTATAAATTATCAAAACAATGAGATTCATGACTGGTAACATATGTCTAAATTACAGATCAATTTTGCCACAGAGGTTCTTATGAAAATTGTGATGATTTATGATATGTTCATTTTTTTCTCAGAATAAAATGATATTGACATTGATTAATGTCATTTATTGTATGAGTTTAATCTTTGGTTTCATTCATTTGTGCTATCATTTGATTGATTTGGGCTATCATTTGATTGTATAACAATGAAAACACACAGATCAGTAAGTTACAATGTGATTCAAGTACAAAATCTGAAATAATTGTTGCTGATGAATTTTCTTGTTAAAAATTTAAGTTAATTTTATCTTTATACTATGTTAGTGTCATGAATAGATGTTATGATTCTCAATTTTCATATATATGATCTTATAAGTCTTGTCAATGGGGTCATCATTTCAAGTACAAATCATCAAAACACTGAGAATCATGATGAACCATAATTAAATATTTACCTTAAACAGTTGTCCTCTTTTTCAGTCAATAATATTTTTCTTTGTTACTCAATGGAATGATCGTTAAAGCAAGTGATAAAAAGTACCACAATAAAATGAATTATTTTGTGTTTTGAATAAGAGCTTCAATATATTTTATTCTTGCATACTCTCAATGGCACTAATGTCCCTTTGTCATAATTACTTCATAATTTGAACAAGTATTATCAATTATTAACCTTGATGTGGTGATGGTTTTCCATTTAAGTAGTCCTCCTAGGACATTTTTCTTGTATTCCAAAGTGCTTATTTTGTAAAAGAAGCTTACGATTAAAAAATTAGGTGTTTTGTCAGTGTTTTGTGGAATACAAGAAAAATTTCCATGGCAGACTACACATGAAGTCTTACTCCTTTGTATTCCACGCCAGTGGGTGGAAAAAAGGTTTCTTGTCCACTGATGTTGAATACAAAGTTGTAAGACTTCTTACAGTAATTATCCAAAAAACAAAAAAACTATACAAAAACTTACATTTTATAATGGTAGTTTCAAATATAATTTCATGTTTCTGATGAGATGAAAAAAAATAACTCATCCAATACATACACAAGAATATCTATGGCAAAAATCATTAAAGTACTTATCTGTTTAGACATTTTGTTTCAACCTTTAATATGGTTTCATAGATCCTCATTCATGTGTTATGTAATATTTTTCAAAATAAAATTTAAAATATAAATATGTGATAATAAAAATTATCAACATAATTTTATGGTACTAACATAGGATGAATATTACTTTTCATTGTAATTTCAAAAGGAGTCACTTAATGTCAAAATACTAAAATCGACAGTATTCAATTGAAAAAAGAGTTTGGAGAAATTTTTATTCAAATACAATAAATTGAAAAAACTTTTTGGAACAAAATACTCAAATTTTTCCATAGATTCTTTTTAGTTCTATACTAAATTTTAGAACAAATACGGTGAATTCTATCACAAAATGGGTTTCATATTTAAATCTACCTTCAATACTTGTAATAATGGTTTCTACATGCTTGCTATTCACTTGTATTTCCATACAACATGTTAACCTTTTCCTTTAATGTCTTGCACCCCACAATAACTTTTGGTATTTGGAGATTTTTGTGTAATCATTATCTTTATTTGTGCAAGGTAGCATGGATTGATGATGAGATACAGGAGGTTTTGCTAGAAGATGTGGAATTCTTATGTTACACTTTTACAATACTAACCAAGGATTAAAGAGTTATAATCAATGGATCTTCCATTCCATCCTTATCCACTAGCATTTAGCTCTATTCAAAAATTATCTTGAGTGAACCCTATTGCCATTTTCTGAGTCAAAAAGCCATCAAACACCCATGATGAAATTTTGGATGGTATCAGATTGTTGGGAGAACCTGTAGGATTTCAATCATTTTTGGAAATTTTTCATAAAGAAAATACAATATTGTGAAAACTTAGGTAAACAACTTCAATATTTTTTAATGGAAGGGGATGATACATGGTAACATTGTAGAGTGTTTTTATCTAGATATTACAAAGTGGCATACCAGAAAGGGAATTGAGCCCCTAATATCAGAACCCCATCATTCTCTCAAGGGATATACAATAAAGATCCAAAGAAAGGAATTGGAACCCACAGTCTCATGGTTGCAAATCATGAGAGGTAGCGTAAGAAAAAACAGTATTGGGAAGGTTTAATATATTGAAATAATACATGGTACCATTAGAAAGCATTTTTCTCTAGATATTACAGAGTGGTATGTCAGAAGAGGAATTGAACCTCCAACCTCAGAGCCTAACAGTTCTCCCAATGTATATATAGTATAAAGTGCTAAAGAATGAATTTGGACCCCACAGTCTCATGGTTACAAATCATGAGAGGGTTAGTATAAAGTAGGATTTCAATCATTTTTATAAATTTTTAAAAAGAAAATACTAGTGTGAAAACTCAATTTAAAACAACTTAAAAAAAGCATCAACCATTTACAAACTTTCCCGTTAATAATGCTAAGTGTGTCTTCCAAAAATTGCTCCATCTCTTGTGTAACAAGGTAATACATTTTATACCAGCAAATGTTGATACAAAAACTGGATCAAATGGAGCAATCCTATCTCCAAGGAAGTAAAATAAAACATGTCTCCTCAGTTTGCTCAATTCAAGCACAAAGGAAATTATTGACTTTTCTTCACACTCAACTAGTCTTCTAGAATGGCATGCCATGGCTTTGTTCTTGGTAAAAACAGGTCTTAGTTCTCTGTCAAACCTCTAACATGACAAGCATATTTGACCTGAACAAAAACTATGGGTTTCTATATCTTCAATAGCTTCATCACCTCCTCACCACAACCACTTTTATAAGGAACTATCATTGCACCAACATACTGGACTATTTGTCTTAATTCCAGTCCATCAATAGTGCTAGGGGGAGAATAAATCATTTTTATTAGAAAAAAATGATAGATGTCATGTATGCAATAATAGATCTATCCCATTTACCACCCCTGTCCAAAATTTCATTAATTGCTCAATTATAACTATTGATATCCATGTTTCAATGTCAAGATAATTACAGCATACAAAAGGAAATATTTTGAATTTCTATTAAGCCAAAGATCTATCTAAGTACCTATTTGTCCAGAGCAGTTTGGGAACCACATATTTCAATTATTAGTTAAGAACAAAAAATCAGAACATGAAAATATGCAAGGTCAATTTCACTATAATTCAAAAATTCTAATTACAGCCAACATGATCAACACATCCACTAATGTGGAAAAGGGGTTAAAAATATTTCTCAATAAATGAGTCCACATCCAAATTTTTGATATTTCTTTTTTCACTGACCAATCCCTTTAAAATCAATAAAGATCACAATTTCCCTTGTCTGTGGGGGATTTGATCTCATCATCACAATATTGGTTGGTCCCTTCTTGGAAGATGGACCAGGAGATATTTCACCCAGTGGTGAACTGCATCTTCAGGAAGTTTAAAGGGGAAATTAACATAATATGGATCATCAAACCAGTACAATAACATTCTTCTCATAGGATTGGAGTGATTTTTCTTTTATGTGTCTTTAAACGCAGCTATATACCACAAGAATGTGCCTTATTATCACAATAACATCTTCTGAATACAATCATGATGCATAGACTGGAACACAGGAACGTGTTCATTTCTCACATCACACATTGCTAGTATAGAGCAAATAACCTCTCACTCCTCCAAGCTTACCCCCATCCCTATTCCTCCAAATAAATTTTGGTTAGAGAGTAAGAGTACCCAATATTTTTGCAAATTCTTAACAATGTTGATTAGATTTATTAGATAGGAAAAGAACACTACTACCTTGTCTTCCCTGTAATAAATTGTTATAAGACACAGATCATTATCACTAGTATGTTTTCAGAAACCATTGGCACAATTTTCCTCACAAACAACCTGGCATTGAGATGAAGTCCTAATTAATGCAAAATGTTATGATTCAAATCAGTTATTGTTGCCTCAGATGCTGCTTAATTGCACGGTTTACCAAGTAGATTTTTCATGATATTTGATAACAACCCTAAAAGAAAGCTCAAAGACAAAAGTGAAAAGTGGCGCCATCACAAAACCAAACCAATAAACACACACAAATATTAATTCACAGAAACTTTTTTGGCAATGCCTTTTGTAATCATGAATCAACACTTCTGTTAATTTTTGTCTTTTCATAATAAAAAATGGGAAGAGTTTTTAGACATTTGAATGTTTGATTTTGAAAAATAAATAACCATGTGATCATGACTGCTGAAATCAGATAAAACTTTATGAGTTAATTCATGAGTAATAATGGTCTTAAATCTTCTTATTCTGCTTTGGTTTCTAGTCAAGTACTGCCTGATTTAGTTTATGCAATCATCCACAATTGTAAACATAAATTTAAATGATGTAATCATCAGTGAATCACTATATTTATACCATCAGATAATTTCAATTATTTTATTGTCAATCCAGCTCAATTTTGTCCTTTCACAACAGTTCTAAATGATCTTGCATGCTTAATTTTTTGTCATGATCTTCATCATGTAAATTTTCCATGATGCATTTCCATTGTTTTCATTAAACTAAAATGGCTTGTGTTTCTTGTCATGACAAGTATTTTTAACTAGCTAATAGATGGGTAGTTAATTATTTTAGTGATAAAGCTAATATTGTTGGCATAATTCATGTTGATACAAAGCTCACTCTACTTGTTGAATACTGTTGTTTTATGTGCTTAGGCATGTAGTAAAATTGAAAATCAGAATTGAGAAGCTATTCAAAACTCTACCAATTGTATTGTATAAAACATTTGAAATTAATTTAAAATATGGTACAAAATAAACCAATACATTTTAACAAGGAGAAGAAGGACCTTAATGGAGATACTTACTTGATGAGGAAGCAATTTATGGTTCCAGAACCACTGATCATGATACAGTTCTCAATAATGGGTATTTTCAAAAATTCTTCAGATCAATCTGATTTTGTGTCAATATAACTACACAAAATTTCAAAATGATATCACAAAACAGACATTATTTACGGTCTGGTGCAGGGTCAGCCTAGCCAGAAAAGGGCCAAAATGATGAAACCGTCCGTTATTACAGTGCAGCTTGCTGTCATTATACTTGTTTTGATCTGCACAATGAGCTGAAATTGAAAGTGGAGTGAGTAAAAGCTCAAATTGAAATAATGGAAAAAGTAGTATTACCACCATGGTACCCTATGTATCTACCATTTAAAAAAAAACTTGTGGTTGTTCTTGTTGAGCATTTTCAATGATCAAAATAGGCCACCTAAAAGATTAGAGATATCATTATAAAAATTAAATTCATTTATTTATCTAGAAACGTACTAAATATTTTTGATCCGGAATCCTCGTGAGTGATGAAAAAAAAAATGCCACAATTTCATTCTCTCGTTGTTACAACCATAGCACCATCCAATGCATAAACACAACCCCAAACCACATGAACGCAACAATCCGCCACTATGAAGGCTTTTCCAAAATAACATCTATTGTATCTGCAGCTACTGTACCTTAAGACATTGATAGAATTAACTGCGCAACTAGTTAGAACCAAGAGCGTCAACAAAGATGCGCTGAGTGCTGCCGTTTTGAGAGCCAAGAGCATAGAATAAAGGAGTTTTTCTAGTCCTTATTCTATCCACTGCTTGATTGTGTTGCGATTTTTTTTAAACCATTCTAACATTTATAAACATTATTTTAGATAATATTATAACAAGAAGAATCAAACAACAATAGCAGCAATTTTAGTTTATCGTTGCAAGTAATCCACGCGACAACAAACCACAATGCAATGTCAAAAGCAGCATCCGCAGCGCAAAAACAAATTGGATCTGCAAATACCTTCTTTAAAAAAACTCCTACAACTTACCAAAATATAAACAGCCAACTATGTCATTACCATGCACACTGCAAAGCTGAATGGTTTTGCAATGTTTGAGACAACGCCGTCAGAGGTGCGTGCTGCAAATACTACTGATAATGTAACAATCAACCAAAAATAAAAAATATTTACAATTGCTAGAGCTAAACTAGATAAGAGTAATTTAATGTCATTGATTTTATATTCTCTTCTGCAATCACCATGGGGTCATTGGAGGCAGCGGCGGCGGTCAAGAGGCAAGAAAGCAACATTGTGAGCAGGTAATTGGGTAGAATAATTGGTAGAATAATGTATGTTGTACAGTACCTAGTAGATAGACCAATCAAGCATACTGATTCCTAGGTACTATTTCTTGTGGAGAGAGAGACCCATTTTCAGCTCTACGCACAGCAGAACTGCAATCTCCAGCTTGCGGCGTAAAAGAACATGTATTTGAAATCTCTGTAGCTCTGATATTGGACGACTTCATCATTTCTGGCTAGGGTGACCCTGCACCTAACCTTGACATGAATGTGTGAAGTAATTATGGATGACAGAGGTTGAACTTGTTTGTACATGCATAGATAAAGGTACTCAGTCTTTGCTTACCACAAATAGTAGTGTAACCAATAATGCAATTGTAATTATTCACTCACAGGTAAATTTGGTTTACTTTTGTCATTTTTGTGTTTCAGTTGATTTGTTTTTATTTTTTTGCTTTCATAAATTATGTTAGACCAAGTGCAACAAATGTACAAGAGTGTTGAACAATAACATTTGAGCTCACAAGAAGGAAACCAGAGAGACAGTACCAGTTCAAAAATATTGTGAATTTTCAATGGCACATGAAGGAGCCTGTTACAGAAATAGCTCTTGCAATCCTGCATCAGCAGAAGAGTATCAAGCAGCAGAGGCAGCTCATGATATGCTTTTGGTTGAAAATAACAAGTATAGAGGTGATGATGTTGCTATTTTCTGTAGCAAAATAGTAGCAGACAACGACACCCAATCTCCTAAAAATGCAATCAAAACACAGGCCATAATCATTGGTGCAGTAGCAAGCAACCTTGCTGGAACAAACCTGACTTGGGTCACATCCAGAAAGATACCAATAATGAAATTTTTGACACAAGAAAAAAGAATCCATCATTGAATGGCAGATGGCTACTTTCCAACATCAAGATTAAATTCATTCATACAGACACATGTTGAGCCATCAAGGAATATAATGAAATTGGTGTAGGGAATGAAGTTTCCAGACAAAACTGTTTGGATCAAATTAACGCAATTATTGGACATCATTGCGACAATCACTCTAATTGTAAGTTTGAAAAATATTGTACTTATTTGCGTGTCAAGAGAGCTAATCCCAACATGACAGAGAGCAAAATTCTGGAGCAAGTTGCATTAAAAAGCCATTGTCTTGGAGGCCAAACAATGGATCTGTCAAAAAAGGGACAGATGAAGCTTGAAAAAATTCTTTCAAAGCGCTTCAATGATAAAACCATTGATAGAATTGCAGCTTGTGATTGCAGTAATGCATCAGAGGGATTCCTGAGTACATTGAAAAAGTTTTCTGAAGGAAAAAGAATTTGCTGCAATCACTCTGATATTTGGAAGATAATAATAGAGCTTGCTTTGTGTAGATCAGGGAGTGGTAACATTGAGAGAACACATATAGATGTATGTGAGCTTCTTTGTGTACCAATGAGTTTGGTTGAGCTAATTGCTAACAAAAGGGCAGCAACAAGAAGAAAACAGTGCTACAAAAGATTAAATGGTGGGGAGGCAAAAAAGCGCGGCACAATAAATGCAATGTCGGTGCCCTATTTTAGGGTTCTTATCCAGTTCTGTGATTTTTGTGTGATGTG
>JALLOT010001032.1:0-16507 GCA_036939595.1 Thalassiosira livingstoniorum | reverse complement strand
TAGGCATAGGCAGTGCCTATAGGCACTGACTATTGCAAGTACCTATTGAAGTCTGGCATAGAGTTTAATTTATTCCTACGGGCGGAAGTGTTCTGCTATTATCATATGATGAGCTATGATGAGTATGGTCTGGTAATAAATCTTTTCTTTTGATTTCAAATGCTAAAAACGATAATTTGATACTTAGATAAAAGGACATCATATTGAGGCAATTTTATGAATATTCTCTATGATGATGTAGTGGACTACAATAGAAAGTAAAAGTAAGAAGGACTTGTAAGCAAACCCAAAAATCTGAAAAGCTGTAATTGAACTGTTTTGAACGGTAGTACACATTGCTCTGGTTAAAACCTGAGTTCTCCACCTTTAGCAGTGGGTCTCAAGTTTGAAATTTGTTAAAATGAACTGTTTACTCAATTTTCATCATTTTAATTTTTCAAATTTTCAACACTGCTGTTATGTTGTTGTATTGTTGGTAACATTTATCAATAAGCGTGAGGTCTTTGACAAAATGGGAATGTTGAATATGTTTCTAGTATGGTGTATATCACAATAACATTGTTGGGCCTATTTAGTAATACAATTTCCACATGAACATGTTCAAAAAGAGAACATCATTCCTACTGGTCCATATTTTGATCAATTCTACTAATCAGTCCCCCAGATCTTGACCAGTTATCCATGATATCACTTACTCATTATTGCAAAGTGCTTTCAAAACTGTCTGCATTTTCCATTTTGACCAAACATGATGAATTGTTTCAGAAAATCATATGCATTAGCAAGTTCCTACAATGCATATCTCCTGATAACATTCATGTGGCTGCTTTGAAATTGGAATCCCTCATCTCAAAGTTGTGGTCTCTGCTCTCTGAAATATTGAACAGTGAGCACTTATATTAGAAACTAGTGTATCAAGTCCAGAAAGTCAAGTAAAATGTTCATAATTTGAATTACCCACCTAATTACAAGGAGTGAACTCAGCAAGGTAATAGCTTATTTTGATTTCTCCATCTAAAAGAATGATATTTAACACCAAATATCCACAAAACACATGTTTATTGATTGAAACATCATGATCAGCATTTAGTACAGTACAATGGAGTAAAATTAATCCAAAATGGAAAAATAACTAATTTTAATTCCAATTCAGAAAAGTTCTTTCATAAACATAAATGATTTGTGCCAACTTTCTTTTGAGAACCAAAAAATACTTTTAAACTGTGAAAAATGAAATTCAAAATGAAAGTTCAACCTGAATGAACCCATGGAAATTTAATGTTGCAGAGGTTTGAGAGTGATTTTGAATTTTGCAAAATAAAAATATGTGGTTCACATGATTAATTCACAAGTGCTAATAACAAATTTTTGACTTTACTTGAAATTCAAAAGATACTCACACAAAAAATGATTGGGTGAAATACAATTTGCAAAAACTACCATTTACAATAGAATCATTCAAAAGAAACAGTTATGTTTGTGTTTTATTGATGAAACTTTCATGAAGTTTGAAATGTAAAAATGACCTAAACAGAAAAGACATTTCCAATATTTGAACTAAAAATTTTGTAGTACCAAATCAATCAAAAATGTTAATGCAAGATCATTTGTGTTACACTTACATCAACACAAGGGCAGTAGGAAAATTGGGTTGGGCTAAACAAGACAAATATGTCAAAAGAAAAACCCAAAAAAGAATGCTAAAGAATATGGTCAACAGCACAACCAAGCAGACCTTCCAAATGAATTAGAATTCCTAAGTGTGTGAACAAAATTGAACACAAGTTTTTATTGACAAACTAAACAATGTTAAGTATTGTAATCAAAATTATTGCTGTCATAAAAATCTGATATCAAATAAAACCACCAATTGAGATCAAAAAATATTAATAAAACTTAAACCTGTGAATAAAAAATTGTTTGATACTCTCAAATGAAACCACTAATTAAATTTAACAATAAGTAGAATCATCAAAAAATTATAAAAAAATCATTAAATTATATAATTTTATTAACACATCATATGAAACTATCAAAAGCAACCACCCATATAATATATGCTTGATAGTACTGCAGTTGAAGGTTTTCTGTACAATTTCCATAGTCCAAAATTTTTGACATTGCTGAAAATAACAAAATCATCATAGAATAATTTCAATGCAGAGAACGCTTGAACAATTACAAAGGCATTTTAGCACCATTTCATCACACAAAAAAACAGAACTTCACAAAGTTTCCAGATTAACAAAAAGCATCAACATCAACTTACACAGCACATTTTTCTTTGACTTGCTATGGGTGTGTCTCTTTAACAACTTCAACTGTTGACAAATGAACACCAATGTAGAACTCAATAGGCAGAAAACAAACCTACATAACAACTAACAATTTAGTCATACAAAACTAATACCAAAAGCCAACACTGATTGACACTAGTTAAAACAATACAAATACCTAGGAATCACCCAATAACACAACAACCACACCTGGAAAAATCTGTTTTGTGCAACTTTAACATCTAAATAACTTTTCCAATTACAATTCAGGAGTTATAAATTGGCTCAGATTGGTGACCAAACTTTAGTTGGATGCAATAAAAAATGAAATCAAAGCTTCTATTAGAGATGTAATAGTCATCATTATTTACTACTGATTTTATGTTTCAATATTAATGAAACATTTCAATCTAACAAAATAAAATTATTTGAGTACAAAAATAGTGCAATGTAGTACTATTGGAGCTTCTATCTTATTGATAATTTTGGAAGTTAAATAGCGATTTGAGTGGTAGTTCTGCCCCCCCCCCACCAATACATGTTGGGTATTGGGTGACTCCATATTTGAGAAAGAAGCTGTGCCTGGGGTGAGGTACCAGTCAATCAGCAGCGCTGCCAGCATCAATCCATCTTGTTTGAGGACAAGTGAAACCCATGCATTGAAAATTACTATGAGAAAACATATTATTATGACTAGCAGTTTTGAACATATAAATATAAAACTGCAATAGTTTTGGCACCAAAAAATCATGGCTAAACAAAACCAATCATAATCAAACAATTAAGCAGATAAAGTTGAAAGTTTTATTACTTACATTCAATTTCAAGCAGAACCCAAGCCCTTGTTGTAATCATGAAATCTTCTGGTAAGGGGTGAAGATATTGTAATATTCTTCTTTTAAACCATTTGTTCAAAAAAAAAACTAACTATGTGATTATCAACAGAAATATTTTTAATTTTATAGTAAGTAATTTGTTGTAAAAAATATATTGTAGTTCTACAGACTTAACAGATGATATTTGATTTTAATTTCACAAGCATCAAATTGAAATTCAAAACTTGATCAAGATTAATATTTGTATGTTTTACATATTTGCTTTGTAAGTAGCACACTGTCATTGTATTTGTTTTAAATTTCATAACAATATTATGTATTTGTTTTGATGACATTAGCCACATTGAACCTTTAATATTCTTGTTGCAGCTCATTGCATCATACCACTATTATTACAAACTTTTTCTTGATGCAAATACAAGCTATTGTAAAGTCATGGAAATGGATTTCCATGTTAAATTACAAAAATGTTTATTACCATCAATTTCTTAAAGTATCACCTCTTACTAAGTAAACATCAACACAACCAGACTTTGAATAATTAAGAAAATCCTTTTCAGTGTTGTGTTGTCATTTTTAGCAATGTTTATCAACAATGTGATTCTAACTATTTTGATGAAAAAATTGATAGAACCTGGAATATTCATAAAAAGTATCTAAACATAAAGACTCATAGTTAGAATGGATGTAGAACAAAAAAATCATGGTGAAATTTTATTGGGTAATTTCTGTTGAAAAAGGAGGAGATAATGTTAAAATCAACTCTAGAGGCAAGTGACCAAATACAAAGCACATTCTTACACACTGGGTAAATATCTGGTGAGTGAAATTGGTGACACAATAATTCATTTCTCATTATCTTGATAAATTATAATAAATTTGAAATTGAAAGTATTTTTATTGGATATATATTGATGATCAGCACTGAGCCCCTTCCTAAAATACATTCAACAAATCAATTCAACTATGATTAATTGCTAATGGTAGACTTCTTGATGGATTGTTTGAGCAATGGTAGTCCAAAACTCAGGGTCAATGAGCACAAACCCTGATAGGAGTAAAAAATATCAACATTTTGGCATTTGAGTTTTTCCATCAATTATTATATTTTTTTCAGGTTAACTAGCATGTTTCAGCTTTTGGTGTCACAGAAGATGCATGGCAATGAAAGTACTACATGTATTAGACAAGATGTTGTTCATTTTTTCACTTGCAAAATAAAATTAAGCATGCAATGCCAAAGTACATGCAGAAGTATGAACTATGTCAATCCATTTTTGTTTCAACTTTAGAGCACTGCTTTTTGTACTAGTAATGTTTGATGAATTTAAGTGACATTCATGTCAATGAATCTCAGTAAGTGTTGCTAATTTATTTGTAAATATCCTTCTCCTTATCAACTACTGTTATGGATAGAATCATTGAAAATATATAAAAATAGATTTTTTAGGTATTGCTTGCTAATTTGATCAATTTTGTAGTAGGAATCAATAGCCTGGATTTTGAATGACCATCATAGTCTATTTCTTCAACAAAGAATCCTAAGTATAGACCTTGTGCTCAATTGTATTCAGGACCCCCTCCAACCAAGTGATAGGTTAGATTAATGAAGGAAAATTATAATTGAAAATTTAACTTAGTAAGAAGAATAGTAAGTCAAATTAGATTACAACTAAAATATGTAAATCATTTTATAGAGGTGAAGAGATTTTCTTCTGATTTTTTATCCAACTTCCTTGCTTTAAAGCATGCACATATAGTTTTGTTTTGTGAGAAGCTATCTCTACTCAATTGTGACTAATCTATTGGATTGTCAATGTCACCTGGTTAAGATCAGTCCCTCCACTAGACCTCATTGAAAATCCCTGGATATAATATGGTGACAGGTGAATAGCAAAGTGAAAAAAACACATGACTTATCATATATCATGTTTCAAAACTTTTAGAGAATCCAAGATTGTCTCAACAAATACAAGATAATTTCAATTTACACTTTCTCCTTCAAAACAATTATTTTCCATTGAAATATTTTCACTCATATTGAATGTGATTGTTGCAATCACTGATAATGAAACAATACTTGTCTGTTGGCCATAAGTTGCCAGTTATCAGTAAGAAGTTGTATTATAGAAGTAATTCTTACAACAACATCAACTAGTTTCTTTACCAATGAATCCAATTTACCATCACATGATTTTGTAAAAAATATACTTTCAAATAAATCTGAAATTTTGCAATGCTCTATCCAGATGACAAAAAATGGTCATGAATGTTAATACACAGGAAATACAGATGTGTCAAATATTTAGAGATATGATTTTCATTTATATTTGTTTCTACTTATGTAAAAACTCAATGGAACTAGAATGACTTAACTTTGTAAAGAGTATCGAACCTGATTTTTTATTTTTTTAATATTTATTCATACCATGAATGCAGGTCTATTGTCTCTTATGATTCTTGTTTAAGATATTTTTAATTCCTGTGAATGTAGAAATCTCTCAAAGGACTAGTTTGACATTTCAAAGGCCAATTTTTAGTGCCCCCAACTAAATAAGTTTCAATTTGAATTTGAAAATTCAGCAAGGTGAAAGAAGAAAGTCCTTAGTATCTTTTGTTGTGTAACATTTATGAGCAAATCAGTCAAAAGAATTGATTTTCAGTTTTGATATATTTTTGTATGATCCTCACATAGAATATTCACCATGTGTGGCTTAAATAACAGGGCATCATGAAGAACCAATTTTGATCCTTTGAGAGAAAGCAGATGATTGACCTACAATTATACTAGTATTATGAATGATGGATTTGAACCCATCCATAGAGGAATATGTTCATACTCTGCCTTTAGTCAGGTATTAGGCCCAAAAGTTACACAAAATAATGTTTGATTTTGGATGGGGATATGACAGAATAAAATGAACTTCTTTTATCAAGCTTACAATGAACTTTGTGAAGTTACTGGCTCCTCACTGGGAAGGTTGGGATACATCATAGATCAGTAGATAATATTGTGAAATAATAAATTTCAAACTAAACTTCATGAAATACTTGAAATAGTTCAGCAAAACTAAAATGAAATACTGTCTCAAAGCTTGAGAAGCAAGTAATTTTTATCAAAGCTCCTCACCATTGTGATAGACCACAAAAACTCGTTCTCTTTCATTATCAAAATTATTCTACTTTCAACTTTTATAGACATCAAAAAATAAGTCCCACCTATCTTTTAGCTGGTTGTTGTGGATGTAATAAAACCATAGCTTAAGTTTATAGAGTCATAATTGCAGCTGAATGACACTCTCACTGCATGCAGCCATTCTATATTATGTAAAAGCATATTGGTTCTCTTCCTATAACAAAATGGGAGTGAAAAAGTGTATTCTATCTGACTCTGAAACAATAAGTATATGTGCAAAGATTGATTCTGATGACTTTTAAAAGAGATAAAAAGAAAAAAAGAAGACATCTTTCTCATTTTGCTAAAAGCTATTAATTTTGGCCCATATTTTTTGCAGAGATTCTAATAAATAAGGAAGAATCATTGACCTATGCAACAATAGTATTGAGATTTCTATAGGTCAGAAAAGAGAAGACAGAACAGAACATTAACATGGGAGGAACCCCCATGTTCTTATATTCAGACATGTGCAAAGAAATCTCTTGGAAAAGAATTTGAATTTTTATATGTTTGGTGGCTTTTGCATTATTTTTACAATAATTTTTGAACCCACTATCATAATAATATAAATAGTACTCATGTCTATGGTACAATACCTATTTTTTTATCTCAAGAACCCAAGGGCAAAGCATTCAGACATTTTTTTGTAACAATGTCACAATGTTGTTAGACTTTTTGCTTTTTGAGTCCAAACAGACTCACCGTGTTATTAGAGTATTGTATTGTACAATACTCTACTTATTGTATGTTGTACGTACGAGTACCTAGTACCTAAATACCTCTACTAGTTGCGTTTAATAATTTTTTACGTTCAGCTTTGAGCGAAGCAAGAAGCAAGCTATTAAGTATGGCATGCCATGATGGATTGAAAGGTTGGCTGTTAGTTGGCTGGATGGGATAGAAGTTGGGGCGTAGCAACTAGTAGTAGTTGCAGTTAAGAAGGTGATATTAGTCAATGGAGATGTTGCTTTGGGAGCTTAGGTAGTGAGAAATCGGAGATAGGAGCTTGAAGCTTCAAGATCAGAGACCACAGGAGGCTGAATAGATATATGACTCCAGCATTGACGAATCACAACGCTACAACTTGTTGGGGATCCGGAAGAATCTCGACATTTCCTTTGAATACAACTGTACAATTCGTCAATTGCGACCATGTCTGGATCTATGGATCGCTCCACGGCTGGAGCAAACACGGCTGGGACGCCAACAAAATCGAAAAATCCACCGAACAGCAATGTTGTCATCAGCCAGCCTCATACTAATATTGTTTCTTCTCAGCAGCCTCAGCAGCAAATGCAACAGTTAAATCAGAATGACCAATCACTCAAGACTCCACATCCATCACAAGCTCAAAGCCAAATTCAACAGAGCGGTTCCACTCAGCCACAGAAAACTTTGACCAAAAACCAGCAACAAAATTGGGGGCAAAAGGATCATACAGACCAGCAGATGTCGTTACAGCAGCAGTCTCAGCAGCATCAGCAAAATGGTCAAAATCTACTTAAGCCACAAAATTCACAGCAGCATCAACAACATCAGCAACAGCAACAGAAGACAGATGGATCTCAACGAGGTCAATACCAATCTCAAGAACAAGTGCAAAACCAGCGGCATCAGAATCAATCACTCCAAATCAAGAATAATCAACAGCAAAATCAGCAACACCAAACTTCCAACCAGCATGTTCATCAGTCTCAAACGTCTCAGCCTCAAAATGGGCAGCAAACCCAAGGTGGAACGCAGAAAACTATTCAAAGCTCCCAGCAAATGATGGCTTCAAGCCAAAGCTCTCAACTTGCCCAACAACAACATGTACACACTCAACAACAGATTCCCCAAAGTTTGCAGCAAAATGGACAGGTACATGCCACTCAAAATTCTCAGCAGCAACAACTTTCACTTCAAAGTACACAGTTCACGCAGCAACATCAACAGCAGCAACAGCAACAACAGCAACATCAACAGCAGCAGCAGCAGGGTAATCACCAAAATTCCTCTGTAGGCAATCAGCAACAAATCACGCAACCTCAAATAGCCCAGCCTCAGCAGTGGCAGGCAAATGGACAAACAGAGCAAACTTCTCAAAACCCACAGCAAAATCAGCTTCCAAATCAAAGCACGCAATATTCTCATCAGCAGCAAAACCATCAGCCACTTGCTGTCCCTCAGCAGATCACTCAGGCCCAGGCACCACAACCTCAGAAAGAGCAATCGATCCAAAATTTTCAACAATATCATGCCGGAAGTCAATTTTCGCATCATGATCAACAACTAAATAGTCAAAGCCAACCTCAGAATCTGAATCTCTCACTTGGTTCAAACCAGCAACAAGTTACTTTTCAGCCTCAAAATCAGCAGCTCGCACAAAACCAGCAACAAGTTCAATTGCAACCTCAGAATGTCCAACAGTGGCAGCAAACTCTGCCGCAAGATCATGTGATGAATACTCAAAATCAGACTCAAATTTTGGGACAGTTTCAAAGTACAGCGCCACAGCAGCAACTTTCTCTTCAGCAACATACCAGTCAGCAGCCCGTATTTCAACAACAGTTGAATAATCAACAGGTGATTCATCAGCAATTTCCTGATCAACAACTACTTAATCAAAACCAAATCAACCCAGTCATTAATTGCCAGCAGCAGCAAATCATGCAACAACAAGTGCACCAGCAGTTGCAGAACCAACCAGTGCTTGCTCTCCAACAACATTTGATACAACCACAACAAGTTCAGCCTCAAAATATCCACCAAATATACCAACAACATCAACTCCAAGAAAATCCACAGCAGTCACTTTCAGTACTAAGGCCCTCTGTTTTATTCCGCAATGCAACAATTCCTGTGCAAACAACACCAGTGAGCTCGCAGCAGCAACTCTCTCAACCACCCATGGCTGTTGCCCCTGCACCGAGCTCACCTGTTGGGGTCATAAAGAAAGGGCGGTTCCGGGTGGTGAAAGGAGGGAATAGTTCGAAACAGCAGAATACTAACGGGACAAAATCTGATGGCGCCAACACGAACGAAGGCGGAGCGAAAGATACAGATGCTGCTGTTCCAGAACAAACGACTGTCACTTCAACTTCATCTGGGCAAGATGGTCAATCAGTTGCTTCTTCAGTAGCCGTTTCCACGAAAAAGAAGGGTAGATTCGTTGTGAAGACGGGCGGAAGTGTTGCCAGCACGCTTGCTGCGGGATCAGTTGCGGAGTCTACAATTACTTCGGGGTCCAATACCGCCAACAAGAGCACCATTGAAAATGCGGGGAACATTAACGCGTCACAATCCGAAGACAAAATGATGCCACCAGTTTCTTCCTGCCAAGCACTTGCTCCGATGTCAGCCTCTCTCTCAAATCCTACTGGTGGGTTATCGGTTCAGCAAATGATCTCACCTCCGTCATATCTTTCACCACCGGTCACTACTCCACAAACGAATCAGATTCCTCTGGTAAATCAGGCGGCGCCTACAATTTCCACGAGCATACCCCTTGCACTCTCAGCATTACCATCTGTTGAGATTCCGCAGGCATCTTCGCAGCATCTCGGGCTTGTTGATGTCAATGGTCAATTGGTTGTTGTTTCGCAACCGATAACAGCAGCTCTGAATAACCCACTGCATGTGCCCGCGATTCAAACTGTTCATCAATATCATCACCAGCAAGGTCCACTTCCCCAACGACAAGGCCAGACTCTTTTTGTCAACCCCACGATACCAGTAAACGCTGGATCTCAACAACAAATCATTGCACCCGCTTCCAATCTAAGTGATGTCTCACAAACTCATCAGCAATACCCTCCGCAAAACCAAGTGGCAGAATTTCAACCAACACAGCCCCCACCTCCTTTGCAAAATCAACAGCCCCAGCCCCAACCGCCCCGTATCTCAAAAGAACATGCATCTGGAACTGGCACATTGACTGGGGCAGCAACTTACCCTTCTAATACAGCAAAACCGGACAGAGTCGTTGGAAATACTTCTCAAACAAATATATGTGCTACATCTGGCGGTAGGGGGGGTGCTGGAAGCAGCACAAATGGGCGCCTTCTCGGAACTGGGGGAGTAGGCAAAGTACTTCATTATTTGGAAACTCTTCGGGTAGAAGTAGCTGAAGCTGACAAAAGTTTAGCGAGTACGAAGTCAGACAACCGTTTTTTGGTAAGTTTCATCAGTACCAGCATAGCGCTGTAATGGATTTGACTAATAATTAAAATCGTCGTTTTGCTTGGTCTATTTTCAACTCTCAATTGCTTTTCGACAAATCGAAGAGGGATAAAAACAAAGAACTGGAAGCGAAGAACTCAGATTTGGAACGTAAGCTTGCAAAGGAAAAGTCTCTCCGCGAAGCTACAGAATCTAAATATCGCAGCCTTTTGCAAAAGCTGAAAGGCCAGAACGAACCAGATCAATCTTTTCACTCAACAGACAAGCACTCCTCTACTTCTGAAGGTATATTAACAACTGCCATGTCTCGTCAAAAAGAGAGTGATCACGTCGACGGAGACACGCCAACTCACGATAGGAGCAGAATCCATGTTGATGACAAACTGGCGCCTACTGCAAGCGCTGGTCCTTCAAAAAAATTGCCTTTGCACGTGGCACCGTCAACTCAAAAGTCAGAGAGTAAGGTAATTTCGAAAGTAGAAAATCACAAGCCAGAGTTGAAAAATACTCAACGCGGAGAATGTATTGGCGAGTTGAAAGGGAGTTCCAGTTTCGGTGATTCACATCAGAGCAAACTGTACCCTGTTGGAGATCGCAAACACGCAAATATTTCACAAGATCAGTCCAATCCCGGAGATGCGCCATCCTCTGCCAGAAGGGGTTCCTACAGAAGCACACAACAAACCAATCCCACAAATGTCAATCCCCCACCATCTTCTTTCCCTACAACTACCACGCAGCAAATGATAGATTCGAAACTCAGTAACAGTCAAGCCATAATCCAGCCCAGTCCAAGCCACGGTTCTCTTGCTAGACAATTCGATCCCCTTAGCTCAGTGGTTATGGACACCCAAAAGTTGCATGTGGTTCCACCATCTGTGACTAATTTTGCAGTCTGTGATATAGCCCCAATACGACAAAGCGCGCAATCATATATTCCAACAGTTACTAGTGCATTTGTTGGAAATCAGGTGGTTCCTCAATCGCAACCGCAAACTCCAGAAAAGAGGAGCAGCTATGTTGAAAATGCACCACTAATTGAAAACCAGTTCCCTACGACAACGCATTTTGACCCATTGGGAACCCCAAAAAGTGATGCTAACAAAAGAGCACTTCATCAGATGCAACAAAATTCCATACACCCATTTGTTACAGATGCATCCCAAATACCAACATTGTCACTTAATGTTGACACTGTATCACAAAACGGGGTTCCCACGATGACGCACATTAATGGCAGTGGCATGGCAGTACCTGTTTTAGTGCCAATGCCCGACCTGCCATGGTCTAATCAAGTCGTACCACCAAACGCTCATCAAGTAACTTATGGCACTGTCCAGCAACAAACCGTCACTCAGCAACAGCACCAAAACCCTTTCAATTACCTTTGATTACTTCATGATTTTGCCACATTATACACTATCTTTGTCGGTGTAAAAACTAAGGAAAAATGAGCCATGCTTTCTTTGATGCTGGACTGGAGTGTGACTTTTCTAATTGCACACAAATATTTTAATGTAGCTGATTCCCGTGCGGAAATTCGAAGCTCTAATGAATGGGAATGCCACTATTGCTTGCCTGATGGAAAAAGAACCCAAATAGCCAAACTACTGAATTAAAAGTACCATCGAATTGTTATTATTTTAAGGACATGAGTGTCGAATAAGAAATGGCATTAAAATCCTTAAATTTCACTTTGTTCGATTTGTTTCCCTCTTATGCAGCATTTGGATTGCTTGAAACGAAATAAAGGAAAAGGAATACGATTTCTGAAATAGTACATTATTCAACTCATTTCGTTTTGACTTTCATGCAATGATTTTTCCATCCTACACTAAACTAAATGAGACATTTTCACTTTCTTTGACAACGAATCTGATATAGCACGAGAAAAAACGCTGCCTAAACTTGAATGAATTATTGGCTGATCCAAGTTCCAGACCTCTTGGACCACCCGAGCATGGTGAATCGGGGCAAATTTTCCAAGCTAGATATCAGACATATTGATCTAAACTGTCCATAATATGACCTGCTAGACAAATTAGAATACATTGTCTATAAAAATGTTCTATTTTCTTTCAAACAAAATCACGCTCTAGCTGGGTTTGGCAATGATCAGCCTTCGTGTGCACAGGAGCTATTTCAGCAACTTCATTGCATAACAAATAAATGATAACAAATGCACAAAATATGATACTTTAGATTTATTCATTTGTGAAACAAGCCCCTGCAGAGGCATAAACTATGGAATGAGACCATGGTTACATCAGCCTCCATAAAAGTATCAAATGTTTAATACTTTATTTTGAAAGTAATTAACAGGGAATATACATTGTTACCTACAAACTTACTTGCTCTCTAAGTCAGATTCTATTGTTTATTGTCCCTCTGCAATCATTCATTCAACAAAAAAAATCTAATTTTAGTTTTAAATTGCAATCCCTACATTATCATAAGTAGCAGTAGAAGCAACACTTTTATGTTTTGATTGGGAGGTAGTTCACAGGGACACACCTGATGAGATAGTGAGGGTAGTTAGGAAAAAAAGAACCACACTGCTAAATATTTTGAAGAACAGTACTCATGGTTGTGGCTTTTCACTAGAAATCAACTCCATCAGCGAGCATTTCCTACAATCCCACCTCGGATTTAATCATGTGGCCTAGAGACTCATGTTGTGATTCCCTCTGACACTCCCCCACAAATCAGAACAGATAGTACCTGAAATGGTGGTTGCTATTGTATACTAATGTTTTTGTTCGTAGGCATCATACTCCTTTTTGTACTTGGCCTATTTTGAAACATTAGCAAGTGGAGGTATCACACTTCATCACCTTTATCCTCCATTCATACTTTCTAGTTGAGGGTAGTTGCCACAAATAATCTGGAGGAACTGTGATGGTTTCTTATTAATCCCTATCTCCTTGTTTAACAATGACAACAGATTTCAAAGGCACAAAAAGAACAAGGGATATGGACATATCATCAAATCAAATAACTGAAGGAACCAACATCTTTGTCTGAGTCTCAGAGTCAAATTTTTGTATACAACCATTTAACTAACCACTATTAAAATTTTTTTTGTAAAAAAGTAGGCAGACTAAATCTAGTTAAAATGCAAGCATTAGTGACAATTGACACTTGATAAGCCAACATAGTGCTTGTGATAGTGTTTGATGGTGACTGACCACTTGGGTCCCTTCCACAAAGATGAACTGTTGATTAAAGACCACCTTCATGTCAACAGCAGCAAGGGGAATATCATTGGCATGATGATGTAGAAGTTCCTTTCCTACGAATGGGTTTGTTGCAAGGGTCTTAAAACCCTCAAGAAAAAATACCATTACATATTTCATTGTCAAAAAAGATTGTTCTGTTGAAAAATGGTTCTTAGATTTCTGACTAAGAGCCTATTTAGCCATGATATTGTTGATGTTGCTTTTGATAAATGTCATTGCCAACATGAAAATTAATATGCCATTCAATTGTATTACCAATTTCTTTTAAAATAATGATATTCTATTGCAATTTGGTTGTTGTGTAGTCAGGGGGAGGGATGGTTGCTATGATTCTTCCCTCAAATATCAGAAATCACTGAACCCTCTTTTGGAAAGACATTTTTTTGCCATTTTTGCTCATCCCCATTAACATAGACAGCCTTCAAAAAACCTCTTTTTCAATGGGTACAAAGATGACAATGGAAAGAACATCATAAACATAGTGCACTATTTTTATTGTGGTTTCTTAGTGCCACCTATTGATATTATTCACCTTGCATCACCTTGATGGTGATGGAAAATTGGTGCCATTGGCAATGATGCTGGTAGCAGCATCAGATGCTCTTTGCAGGCATTTATCTGACACCTACATCTGAGAAATAATAATTGGATCCAGCAGTATTTGGATCCAGGGATCCAGATCCAGAAATTTTCAAAAAAATGAGATGAATTACAATAACCCAATTTGGCCTGTGACAGTGTAAACACCCTCCATCACCTCCTACAATACTCTAAGCAGAACAATAAAATACGGTACCATAAAGTATTGTAGTATGGTACCTGATATTTTACCAGCACTTGATTGCTCAACAATGAGCAATGACAAGTGACAAGATGACCAACCATGATGCCATGACAATCAAATGGGCAGTTCATTCATTCAATTGTCATGACACCGTGTATGTCAATGGAAATAATTACCACTGCAATCGAATGAGCCACAAGGGGCTCATTTGATTGCAGTGGGAATTGCTTCCATTGACATCCCCAGCGTTGTGACAATTGAATGAATGAATGCGCCCATTTGATTGTCAGCAATAATGGCCATATCATCGCCCGTCATCAAGTGAAACATTGCCGTGGCAATCAAATGAGCCACAGATGCTCATTTGATTGCCATGGAAATACTGGTCATGGGATCCATCTGCTGGATTGCTAACCATCGTAAGAAGCGGTTGGAGCGGGACGAGTGGAGGAGGTACAAGAGCAAGGGAGAAAAAATGTGGTTGCCAGGAGGAATGGTGTTCAAACCGGTCCAATTGGTGCAGAAATTTTGAACGGAAAGGGATGATGTGAAGTATGATTGAACTGAACCTAACTGAGCTACTATTTAAATAATGACAGTGAATGTAAAAGCTGGATCCATTTCAAAATTATCTAGTCTAGATCTTAAAATTAAAAGTAAGTATTCTAGGTTTTCCAACATTGTCTGTGTTCATGTTCATGGTAGTTTTTGAAAACACATTGTATTTAAACCACAGCATGGTTTATGCATGGTTAGTTGGGGGTCAGTGCAGTGGTGAGCGTGCAACCAAAAATCTGGATCTGGATCCCTGGATCCAAATTTAACTTGATCCAAATACAATTTACCCTACATCCTCTCCCATATTGCTACCATGTGTGTTGACTAGCAAATGATCAAAGGGTTTCTCTCTTGGGTTGGTTGTTGCATGGTTAGATTGTCAAAACAGAGGGTACACTGAAAGTCCAACACCATTTGATTCCATCTGATCATTTTGTGAAAAACCCTTAATAGATCAAAAATCACAAAAAAACATGTTTTTTTTGGGTATGTAGATGCAAAAAATGAGCTACAATTGGGTTCAAATTGCATCCATTTTTGTGAAAAAGGTTTCCTTAGAGCCCTTGTGAAAGCCCATACACTGGATTTTCAAGTAAGGAGATAATGATCAGGCAAGTGTCCATTTTTGATTCTTTTGTTTCAAAAACTTTCCAAACTACACTACATGTGAACTAAGCATACTCCAATCACATACTAGAAAACACCAAGCAAACACTAATTAACATCTATTCAAACATTTAGCAAATGCACTGGGCAAGAACTAAGAAAACACTGAGAACAAATTTGACATTTTACACATCAATTGTACTTAAGATTTTTTTATCAAAAGTTCTGCAAATTAGACATCTGTTCATCTCAAATTAGATTTTGTTCTTTTTAAAACATCCCAAGTGCAATAATATTGGATCATTATCCCCATGGATAAGTTCCCAAAAAATATTACTTCATGTATTTTCTTTCCAAACCACCAAATATCCTCCATCAATCAATGAGTTTCATTAATTGAATATTTGTATTAATACACTTCCCAAACTTGAAAATCTTGCATCAAATAACCCACAACTCAAACATCATTCATTTTCTTTGTTGTTAGATGTGGAACTAACATTAGTAATGGACAGGATGAATGTTGGAGCCTTCAATGGAAAGTGCAGAACAATGCTTAATGGATTGCTTAGTGTGTTGCCTACAGCTTTCATCACTATAATGCTTGAATACTCTAACTTCACAACCTCGCCATGCATCCAGTCACTAACTTAAGAGAGAAACCTACTTAGCAAAATACTGATTTATTACAATTTTTATAAAAAATAGCACAAATTATTTGTTCAGGAGAGAGAAGTTCAGAGCTGCTGCGTAATACAGATGTGTGAAAATAAACCACTTTGAACGTGATCTAAAGTGACTCTGGGTCTCTATGGTAAGTACGTATCTTCCAGCTTTAGTCAATTTTTCTTGACTAAAATGTACATACC